>JANRGW010035132.1:12144-26872 GCA_024733675.1 Psilopsiagon aymara
GAGTTGCATTCTTTCACTTCTCCTTCCCATCCCTCCAGGAGCAGAGGGAAGAAAAAAAGGGGAGGTGAGTGAACAAAACTGCGTGTCTGATTTATGGTTTAAACCACGACAGTGGGTGATGGAAGGCTTTGGTCAGCCTACTGTCTGCTCTTGGAGCCATCCAGCCACAGAGCAGAGGTTTTCCTCCTCCCATAGACCTGCCAAAAGCAGTGTCCACAGCAGAATTTATCACTATCCTCTTCCTGCAGTTGTAAGTAGTTATTGCCACCAGATAAACAAGTCTAGTTCTCTCCAGATGTGTAATGTCTGCCTGTGGCAAGCTTAATCCCACCAGGAAAGGGAGGAAGGAGGAATATGTTGAAGATGGTTCACCATCTTGGGAGAAATAGCTTTTCATGTTTCTTTACAGGCTGAACATACTGTGGATTTTTTTTCCCCCCTTTTTTTTAGCATTTTCCATGTGAGCAATTCTTCCCTCCAGTTCCCAAAGCATTTCCCTTCTAATCTGCTGAATTGGGGTGGGATGGAGGAAAGAAGGGTGATGTGTCCCCATGACCTCATGATCAGTCAGATTTGATCCACTTTAGGGGCTGGGTTCAGCATTTCATGGTGGGATCATTTGCCTCTGGTTTTCAATGTGTTTCTGTTTTGGGGTACCATTTTTTACCATTGAAGCTCTCCAAGAAAGTGGTAAAACCACTCTGAGCAGTTGTGTTGCTTGGCGTGGGGATAGAAGCCCTGCTTAATGGAAGTGATGTGCATGAGATAATAGAGTTTTATTCTCTTCCTCCTCTCAAAATTCCTAGTAAACATTTTTTAATCTGTTCTTTTAACTCAGTTTTGCTCACTTGAGTTCTGTCCTTACACAACTATCAGATCTTCTCCCTTTCCACTTCTTCATAGACCTGAACAATGTCTATTCTGTGGTATAGTCATTTCCTTTGGTTATATGTCTTGGGTTTTTTTCAGAACTTTAGCAGAAAGGGGCCTCTGTGACTACACACAGAGGCAGAATTGCAGGCTTTTTAGAAAATAAATACACCTTGTGGAGAGTTGGGTTCAAAAACATTACGAACACCCAGATGAAAATAAAGCATTCTAAGTGTGCAGGGGAGTGTATTGATCTCAAGAGACTTAATCCTGTTTCTGGAGATGGGCATACAAAGTCAAAGTCTCTCATGGCCTAGAACCATAAATGTAAGGAGACTCTGTGTTCTCAAAGATGGAGCGTCCTGGAATCTGAGATCTAATGGTCCTGTGCATTTAACTCTCCTCAACTTCCTCATCAGTGTGGCCCTAAACAAAAATGATAGCTAAAAATGGAGCTTGGGGTTGCCAGGATTGTAGAATTAAATACATGATGAAGCTGTCACAGTTTTTCCTAAATGAGATATCAATTATTTTGGAAATGAACAAGTATTTGAAGGCATAGAAATCTGGTTTCAGAGTCCGAGTGTCCCTGTCAGATTCAGAAGAACCTATTCAGGTCAAGATAGTGCAGAAGGTCGGGGTATTTTTGTGTTTGCATGTCTTGTGGTTTTCCTCTCAAACTGCAAGACCTCAAATCCCTGCTTTAAATGGGAATCTGCAATGTCACGAATGCCATCTTTGTAGCTTGAGCCTTACAATGTGTGCTTGCTGTGGTGGGAAGTGCTGCTGGAAGCCTCCAGCAGTGTATGTTCTGTGAACCCTGTTTACGGAGAAGTTGCCTCTTCTTATCCCTAGTGACAGACCTGAAAATGGCACTTGTTCAGGGGGAGGGCTGAACAGCTCTGGAAAATCTTAAGTAGGTGTCCTCCTACAGAACAGCAAGTGGGTACCCAGCAGTAGACAAAGCTATTTACCTCTTCTCCAGCCCTCGTCCATTAATGTTTATGGAATTGTTGAGGTTGCGGAAGAAGGGATGCCACTTGATGAAGCCCGTGGAAGCAGGAGAACAAGCTGTTCAGGCAGAAATGAGGCTAAGTGAGCTGCTGCTTGCCTCTGGAAGAAGGAAAGTCTATTCTGCAAGAGGGAAGAAAGTTGCTAAGAACTGACTGGGGAAAAAAATTTTCCTCTTTTCAAGATGCTGACATCTCTGAGGGGAAAAAGTCTAAGAACTGTCCTCCTGCCACCTTGTTCCATGTATTTCATAAGTTTCTTTCACCAGACAAGACACCTTCTCTACTTACAGTACTTCACAGTGCTCAGCTTTTCACTTCCATGGATGTACTATAGCCAGCTCTCTGCAAAATGCATTTTCCCAGTAACCTTTGTTTATGTGCTTTTCAATGCTTTCAGACCTTTCAGACTGAAAGATAGATAATTAGTCTGTCTGAAATTTAGATAAACACTAAAGTGGCACATTAAAGTGTGACTTTTCAGAGCATTGGTAGTATTCTTGGAGCAGCACTGACAGCTGAGTTCTGGGCTTAGGCATTTAGAAAAGCGTGGAGAGAATGACATGAATGACATAGAGAAGTCCCAAGAGCTGGTGCACGAAATAGGTTCTGGTTTCCAGAAAACCTGAGACCCAAGTTTGTTTCTGCAACTGGGGGATGAACATTATGGTCCCTGAGCAGAGGTGCTGATATCTCTACCTTTACAGGGAAGGAGAGAAATTCTCTGTGTGGCTCTGAATGCGAAATCAAGGTTTTGGGGACCTTTCTATAACAAGGAGCTCTCTGTCCTGAGCCACAGGGCTTTTGTTGTGATCTGGATATTGATCACTGACTGATTAATCAACTGGCGTTGTTTCAAATGCCTTTGGTAAGGGGGCGCTGCACCATGAGGAGGTTAGCATCCTCCTCCCTGACCTCTGTTATCATAGCAAAAACTATTCAGTGCATTAAGAAGGGGAGAAACACATGAGGAAATAAGGCTTATATTGGCTCTCGGATTTCATCTACTCTTCTCTTTGGGCCTAGAAAACCAAGGGAGTATATATTTTTCTGAAATCTGTTTTCCCAGTGACTATTTGGACAACAATGTTAGAACAGGCAGAAACTGGAAATAATAAGACATTGCTTTATTCTGAAAGTCGCAATAGGTTCTTAATGGCCTTTAGAAGATGTTAATGTTCTCATAAAGGTGTGGGTCCCTAAGAATGGAAATGTCCCCAGTCTCTACTGAATGCCTTTCCCAGAAGTTTCCCTATCTGGAGAGCTGCATAAGCTGTGCCTGTTTTTGCTCTGCTGCTTGGTACAGCATGTCTTTTATGCTCAGATTTCTTTGGCCTGCCTAACAAGAGAGGCTTAGGGAAGAGTTTCCTCAAGAAAACCTTGCTGGGGTTCTACTATGAAGTAATTTAATCATTCAGTGTTATCAAAACAGTGTTATCAACACTAAAGTGACAGCATATCTTGATTCTGTATAATCTGTGAAAAGAGCTTTGTGGAAGAACTTGTGCATAATGTATGAAGCTTTTGTCTCAATTGTTTGAGTAAGACTGAGGTATATTTTGCATATAAGTCAGTGTTAAACATTGAAAACACAGTATAATTTCCTCAATTATGGCACTTACAGGACAGAAAGAGTTTTTCTGAGGATTTAGGGGGAAAAACCAAGGATGTGACAGACTGAGTTTTTGGTGCTCCTCTGACTAGCACAGTGGTTTGCATTATTCTTAGTTCTCAGGTAGTTAAAACTCACTGAGATCCTGAGCTTGTAGGGGACAAGACAACCATTCTTCCTACCAATATTATTCTTTGCTCTGAAACAGGAAGCTTCATCTCTTGTGCATCATTTATAATAATTTGAATTACATTGAAAATAATGCTTTCTGAGGATGAATTGCTGTAATTCTCAAAGAGTGACAGTTTCCAATGGCACTACTGTTTCCATAGAAAAGAAGACACTTTTGCCTGGGTGCTGATCCTCTTCCTGACGCCCATCCATTGTTCCCTGCCTCCTCCCAGCAGTGCCTGGCTCCCGTCTCACTGGGGAGACAGCAGTGGGCAGGTACCTCCTGCTCACCGAAGTTTAAAGGTTATTTGTCTTTAAAATGATTATACTGTGGTTTCTAGGTAAGGGAATTTGGCAAGAATTTTGGCAGCAGAAAGATAACTGTCACCATAAGAGCACAGTCCTGAGAATAACAGGGAGTCAGGCAGGTGCTGGGCATCCTGCCTCCTGCCCTTCTTGAAGCACAGCTTCTGTCTGCTCATCCGTCCTTCCTGGCAGCTGCTCTGTGGGCCAGGAGAGATTGTAACAGAGGGGTTCAAATGCTCCAAGATGTGGCTCTGAGAATTAGGTCCCTGTTTCCTCCTGGAAAGTTACTCCTAACTCTTCCAGGCAATTATGAACATTATGGTCTGGGTCATTTCCTCTTAACAACCTCTTTCCAAGCACACTGGCTTGCAGCTTAGAGTTTTCTTTCTCAGGGTAGATGCCAAACCAAAAGCATGGGCAGCCTTAAAAAGCAGAGAAAGGTCAAGCTAATCGCTGACTGCAAGATCACGAATGATAGACTTTTGCTTTTTTTATTTTCTTCAGTCTGTCATCCAAAATGCTAATGTAACTTTTGCTTATTGCTTTTTGCTAATGTTTGCCTTGCCAGCTCTCCCAGTAATGTTGAGTAGAGTGATTCTTAGTTCTGTCTGTCTGCTGCCCAAAGCCTGCTGGCATTTCCAGCCTCTCAGAAATGAAAGGCTGTATCCTTATCTCCACCCCAGCACCTCCTCTGTCAGCCTAGCAATTGTAGTCTGTCTTCCTCTCCTTTTTATCTCGACTCTTCTTCCTTCAGCTCCTGATGCAATACAAAACAATATGACACGAAGGAACACCTCTGTGAGATGCCCTGATGTCCATTCTGCCTTAATGTTGCACAAGTGTGCTTTTCTCTCATTTTCAAGGGTGTAATTATTCAGAATGCTGTTGTTGTGCTCAAAAATGAGGATGTATTTGCTGTCTTTAACTGTTCATACTTTTTTAGGCTGCTAAAGTTGTTTTCTTCACCTTTTGAGTTGCCAATTTGTTGCTAAGTGTGAAATAGGTGCTTGTGTTTGAAGCAGATGCTTCAAATTCAGGTTTAGAAAGTCAAATTTTTATGCCATGTGTTTGGAAATGTGACTTTTAAAAACCAAAACTTTCTCTGTACCAGACAACTGCGTTGCTCTTGGTATTGCTCATCCACAGCAGTGCTTACAGCCTCACATGACAAGTGGCCTGTACCTGCTTTAAAGTGAGTAGAGAAACACCCTGCCCTCTGCTCACCTGACTCTGGCTCTAGTGTCTTTTGGCAGCTTTTTGAAAAGACTGTTGGGGGTAGGTTTTGTGTGTGTTTGTGTGTGGGGTTTTTGGTTTTGTTTTTGTTGTTTTTTGTTTGTTTTTTGTGTCTTTTCACAGGAAAATCTCTCTGCTGTTTTTTCTAGGAGAGACAAGATAGGTTGTAGCAGCAGTATCTATGTTGATCTCTATGCAAGACTATTGCTCAGTCGTTTCCAAGTCTGGTGGCCTTGGCATCACAGCCTATGAAGACCAGAGATCAGTGTCTGAGCTTACATCACTAATCAAATGTCACTTCTTGTCATCATTAAATAAGAGGGGAGATTTACTGGAGGGAAGACTTCAAGTGCCTTCCAAAAGCTCCAGTGTTTTACATCTGGGCTAGGTAAAATACATCTCTTTGTCACATCTGCCCATGTTGTACAGCCTGCTGGCTAGTAGCACAGCTGCATCAGGCAGCAAACCTCCAGGTTTCATCTGGGGTGAGTTAGCAGTTCTCATGAACGTGCTGCTAATGGCCTGCCACTTCTCACTATGGAAAATTAAGTGCAAAAGGGAGGAGAGTGACATTTCTTTCAAGATATGCTTCAGTGCATTTGTGTACAGACTATGAGGCTTGCTGCTGCTCTTTGTGGGAAGCCCCATCAGCTCTCTATACTCATCCTCTGTTTACCTGCAAACATAATTTAAAAATCTCTGGCTTGCATGAAACAATTATTATGACAAAACAGGTGATTCAGAAAGTTAGAGAAACCCACTGCTGCCATGGCAAAGAGGTGCTAATGCTTACTTCATGGAGTTTGAGTGGGGATGTTGACTCTATTGCAGTAGATGTGTGGGGAAGGGCATGCTGGATTGAAGTCAGAAAAACTAATTTTCCATTGGCTGGATAATCCCTTCAAAGCCTGTTTTCTGAGCATCAGGGTGAGATCTTGTCTTTATTAATGCCTTTGTAGCACCTGTGTTTGAGCAGGATGGGTATCATCTGGTGAGTAGCCATGGCAAGTGCAAAGCCTGTTTCCATACCTGGTCACTGATTGATAGCTGTGAAGTGGAACCATTTAAATCTGTGCTAATATTCAGCACTTGGAATTTTTCTAGAAGATTTATGATGTAACTTTAGAAATACAGAAATACAGTGGCAATATTCACTCAGACTATCAGACAAATTGTAGTATTCACAGTCCATTAAGTCCACCAGTAAAAATCCACTATCGCCAAAGTGGAAAAACAAATCCCTGCAATATACAGCTGTTACTTTTCAATATAGTAAACATCGCTGTGTTCAGGATATAAAAATTGCAAGCCACTCTGGTTAAATGAATCTTTTCCAAATGCAGTATATGTTGCCTCATTGTTTTCCAATCTCAGCAAGAAACAGCTAGCAATTCTCTGCCTTATATTTTCTGTCCTGTTACAGACAGCTGGGTTTGATCCAGATCACTGGTTCAGGCTGAAGCAGAGAAAATGATAATGTTGTAGCATCTAGTTTTTTGAAAAGGGAGAATATGGATTTTCATTTTTTTTTAATCTGTGGAGGATGCAGCATAGATACTACGCAACTTTTTATGTGTTTTTAACTGAAAAGAACAGTTTTGATGCTGTACAAAGTGAAGGGAGGGGGAGTATTTAGTCACCTCCATAGACTTCCCTGGCTGATTCAACTGTCAATAACGGCTATGTAAATTTTGTCCTATTGGAAAATCAAAATACGTATTTGCTGTTGTTTTTTTTACTTGCAGTGCTTACGCACACAATTTTTCCCTCTCAAAAGTGAAGTAGAAAGGAGGAGAATATTTTTGCCTTTATGACTCTCAGCTGAAAACAGGCATTAGAAACCAAATGAGACATGAGAAGGCACTAATGTGGTTGTTTTGTCATTTTCAGCCTGTGTACAGTGGGTTTTCTGTCTTTGATGGGCTGGTGAAAGAAGCAGAAAGATGAGTTGCTTGTCACCATATAATCTGTCAATATATAATTTGTCAACATATAATCTGAGGTAGCCTCCGGAGAAATAAGTACATGCTTTGTGGTTGAATTCATAATGAATTCAATGAAATGCACATACCTTGTATAAAGGCAGGACAATTTAGCTGTAAGACTAAGCTAATTGAAAAGATCTCTCTAATTTCAGGATGAAGTTCTCATGAGCTGGTAGGGGCTCTATGTCAAAAACATATCACAGTGCTGTTGTAGAAAGCCCTGAAGCCCCTGGTTATTGATGCTAGTCAGTTGTTTTGCCAATTCTCTTGTGTTACAGCACAGATTGCAACACCTCTTGCAGCCCCAAGCCACTTTTCTCCACCTGTCCCTGCCTGCTGTCTGTAATTTAGCTGCCCCTCATGAAGTTTATGTAATTAAAATTACACTTGCGGAAGAACAAAGAGGAAAGTCAGGTAATTCAGTTTGACCAGCAACCTTGACTGGACTTTGCTTAGCGCCCTGGTTTAAATATCTGTTCCAAAAACATTGTCACTTTTACCAATAAATAAAATCAAATAAGTAGTTAAGTATGACACATACGATACTAGAGAAGCAGAGACACCAGGAATAATGGGGGGGGGGGAACCAACCTGAATTTCTCACTCACACTCTGCTTCTACATTGCAACATGCAACACATGGCAGGAGGATATATACTGTTAGCCAACAGGCGTGGGCATCCCAAATGCTACCTATCATACAAGAGCTTATATTATAAGGGTGCAGAGATCCATGATGGGATTCTCATTCTGCTCTTCATAAACCCCAAGCCAGAGCAGAAAGGCATGTTTTAATCCTGGAAGAGTCAGTCCTTGAAAACTACAGCTCTTCAAAGAGAGTAGGTTTTTTGAACTGCTCAGCATGCTCACCATGGGTTTGGTTTGGTTTTGGTTGGGTTTCTTTTTTTTGGGGGGTTGGGTGGTGGGGTTTAGCTTTAAATAGAGTTCCCAAAGGATGAAGTTGAAAATTCTTTAAGATACATTAGTGTGAGCTGATCGATACTGCCCTTGCCACAGTCTCTCTATCTTCTCTTGCTGTATGTTCCCAGCCTGTTCTTTGCACCAAGCTGAGTGTTTTTCTGACTTAGCAGTGAGCCAAATTGGCAAAAATAGACTCCTAAACTGCTGACCACGCATCTTTCTTGTAGTATATGCTGTGTTGATTCAGCATTCAAAGCCCCTGAAAAACTTGTCTCTCTTTGTATTTTTCATACTAGTTTGGTTTCCCACAGGATCAAGCTTGGTCTTACTCCACTGCTGCAGCCAATGCATAGAAGAGTTTGCAGAAGAAGAGGCAAAAAACCAGCAGTACTTAGAGGTTTTTTAATGTAGAAGCCTGCAACTTGAGAGGTTTAGGCTGAAGAGTGGCTTAGAGTAGCCAAAAGTGACATGAAGCTTTCTGAAAGGTGGTTCAGCTGGTGCTCAGCTGCAAAAAACACTAGCAAAGCAAGAAAAAGTTGTCTTGCAGGGGAGTTTCAGGGCTACACAGTCTCCTTTACTGATTGCAACGGCACTGGGTTCAGTTTCTGGCACTGTGGTGCAAGTCTAATTTAACTGACTGTCTAGAGGTCTAAAATCATTAGAGTGGGTAGATGTAGTCCTAAGTGATACTAGTTCAAATCAACTTTTGAGGAAGGTAAGGGCTTTTCTACTCAATGGTGTATGTGGCACAGTTCTCCAATTCTCAGCTGCCAATTTCAGTGCATAACGTTGTGTGAGATGTGATTTATTGCAGACAGTGGTATTTGTATGACCATTCCCAGGGGAAATCGTGGCCTGTAAATGTGCAAAAGCTGCAGTGGCCCATTTCCTTTAGGTGTGACATTTTTTCCATTCTGTTTCTGCTGTGGTTCATGGCACAATATTCTTGTCCTGGCATGTTATGTTGTTGAGTTATCATGTACTGCAATTTTGTGGCAGGAAAGCATGAGTTTGATCTCTTCATATTTTAGTTCCTCTCCTACAGAGTGTGTCTGGAAATGTGATTAATTGCTGCAGTTGGTCTTAAAATATTACAGTAGTGCAGGAGATAGGTGTAAATATTCAAACTGGTGCTTCTAAGGCTAAATTGCTAAAAGCATGGTATGTGTGCTTGCTGTACTGATTGGTTCCAGAGGGACTGGTTAGGTGCTAAGGGTTTTTGAAGCACACAGCCATGTTTATTCTCTGTAACTAAATAAAAGACTTAGAGGCCAAACTTGAAGTGTGATGGGATTTGAAAGCTTTTTTATATAGATATATAAATAAAAGCATGAGCCTATGATCATAGGGAAGCAGAGACAGAAGGGTGAAGCAATATTCTAGGTATTACTGGGTGATACTTACAGAGAGTGCCTTAAACAGTTTGTTACAACCAAGAGCACTTTAATTAAGTGGAATTTATCCCAGTGCTGAGGGCTTCTGTAAAAGCCTTTACTCCACACGCGACCTATTTCAGGTTTCTGTGAAAGGCAGAAAATTGGCATAACTGGTGAGGTTCTGCCCCAGACACCAATCCTTGGTGAAAATACCAGTTATAACTTTCAGCCACTGGATGTCCTCAGTTTCAAAGGTCTGCAAAGGTTGATCAGCTGGAAAGCCACATGTTGTTGACAGTTTGCAGAGCATTGCATAAAGATATTCTGTGTGTATTGGGTATTGCCAAACTCCAAGCTTGCCACCCATAAAGCAGTGGAATCAGTTTCACTTCCCAGGGTAATTAAACTCCTCCTGGATGCAGAACATGTATTTAATCTCCTCCTTTCTTAATCTCTCTCTCTTTTTTTGCTGACTTAGCCTTAATTTATGTAAGAACTTGCTTTGCAGGACTCCTGCATTCCTAAACACAGAGAAGTTCACTGCATTTCTTTCTTTTTTCCAGTGCTTTCTTTGCTGGAGTTTATGTCAGTTTTTACTATTGCTTCTGCCTGCAGCTTGGTTTTTCAGAGTTCCTATGAATTCCCAAGGACGCATCCTTCTATTCGCAGAAGTCCTTATCTGATCCCACCAAGACTTCGTCAGTGACAGGTAATCACATTGTGTGCATAGCTACACCTGCCCAGAGAGCTTCTCTTTGCTTTTCCTCAGAAGGCCTGCTTTTTCCTGCTGCTCATGAGCCATTGCCACCCACCTTTCCTTTGCTGCAGGCTGCGCTGACTGCACCATCATGGAGAGCATTTCTCAGCCCCATTGTCCCCTGCAGCTAAAGCTCTCATCCAACCTCCTCACTGTTGCAGCTCTAATGGCATCATCTTCATTGCCAAACATTCCTGTCTTCTGATTATGATTTGACATTGCTTGCCAGATGCTCTCCAACAACTTCTAAAAATCTGAGCTGGCAGAGAGAATGGCAAAGGGCTGTCTGCAGCCGAACGTGGATTTCATGTTTGTTCACAGAATGTCGAAAACATGTTCATGAAAATGTGTTGTGCTTTTTGTTTGTTTGGTTTTTTTTTTTCCACAGTCTGAACTGTCAAGAAAAACAAATTCTCTTTTTCTAGCTTTCTGCCTGTTAATTTCTCTAATTTAAGATGCGGCTAAGCCACTTTGTCTTTCCAGCAAGGGGCAGCTTGCGCTCTGTAAACAGTTGTTGGAAATTGTGAAGCAGGTTTTGCCAGAGGACGAATTCAGTAGAAAAATTAAGGCTAGACTTCTTTCCCTCATAAAGGAAACTCATCTTCTGGTGTAAATAGGCATATGCTTACACTAGATACGTGTACTTCATGTACCAGTGTGGTACTTTCATTCCTACCATGTTGATGCATGAGGCATATCTCCATCAGGAATCAGCATCTGTAGCTGATGAAGTCTATTAAGGTGACTGGGAGCAGGTATGTGTTTGTTTGTCTGCTTGCTAACATCTCTTTTCAGTGGCTCAGCATTGGCTAAGTGCCTTCAGGAAGAGACAAACGTGTTATCTTTCCACACACAGCTCTGCAGGATTGGTAGATACTCATAGAAGCTCACCCCCTGTGCATCCCATTGTGCCTGCTGTGGACTGAGAGGTGTGCCCAGGTAGGCAGGAACCTGGGATGCTCCTGTTAGGACTCTGAATCCTGTGATTTGCTCCTAGCTCAGTAACCAGGATGTTTTCCAGACTCTGAACAAAACCTAACATTCCGGGGAGTTGGGAGAAAGATTTGGAAGATGGGAGGACAATGAGAATCACTATGGGTTGATTTGGATGATACGATGCTTGTCACAGTGTTGTTCCCTTAACCCCGACTATGTACTGATATTTCTGTAACAGGGAAAGTAGCAGGGTGTGATAGGGGCAGACTGCTTTGCAGACACAGTGAGAAGTGAAGAGCAGCTTCAGAAGAGGACATCTGTTGCAGGAATGCTCCCATGCTGGGGGTGCTGTCAGCCCAGAAGCCAGCCATGGTTGACTGGTAATGAACTCTCTCTGCTCCTTGTGCAAGACTAACCAGGCTGAGAGAGCAAATTTAATACAGTGTTCCTGCCTTAGAAACTGTGATACTGCTGTAAAAGTTCCTTGCCTTAGAGTGATGATGCTGATGGTGGATCTAAATTATCGCCTCTCAGAAAATTCAGCTTCTAAACTGCTTAGGAACTGGTGACAACCTGTGGTCTGCTCAGCCTTTGCTGCTTTGGAGGAGAAGACTTAGTCTTTTCTGTCATTCTGAAGGGTGTTATGAGCCACACTAACAGTGGTGGCAAATAGAGATGAGGAAGAAATGGGGTTGGAGTCCAATATCTATGTTCTGAATTTGGCTGCTGCAACTTCCCCCTGGTGCTCATGGTCATCCCTAGAGAGCTGAAATTCATTGAGATTTTGGGGGTTTTACCTACTCTTTCTTTTCATGGCTTATGAAGAGCCCTTTAGAAAATGTGGGGTGCTGCTTTTAGTTATCGCAAAACTGGAGATTTGACTTGGAGTGCTGAAAAGAGTTTAAAGGTTTTGCAAGCAGCCATCCCAAGATTTACAGCAAACAGAGGATTTTGCTTTTGGTACAAAAGCCCAGATGCAGCTCAAATTAGAATCAATAATTGATCTGCATCCATTTACAGATACATCTGCATTTATGTAGGCTGGGAAACCATATCGCTGTGAGCACATTTTCCTTTGAAGCAGCTTGTACTCAGGCTCGCTGCAAATACGTCTACTCACCCACTGGGCAATGCTCGGCCCCTTCTAGGAATGAGCTGGGGCCATTTTTTTTTTTGCTGGATGCCAAGAGGAGGACTGACAAGACAGATGGAAGCTGCTGAACTGTTACACAGCTCATTAGAGAAGTACAGACCCCTTTAAAGCTCAGGGTGCAGCCAGGATTTACCTCTTGAGAAATAGCAGCAGTCCCCAAAGTAAATAGCATGTACAGGCAACAAATCTGACCCAAAATAAGCAGCGTGGATGCAGCCTGTAAGGCTGAACTGAAAATAAACTGTTTTATTTTTTTTTTTTTGGCTTATAATATGGGACAAGCTGAGCAAACAAATTGTGATTCTCCCTTGTTTGATGCTCTGTGTCCCAGATCACTGACTGCAGCCTCGCCAAGTCATATACCTTTATTCCCTATATAGAGAAAATTCCTGCTATGTTAGCAACAGACCTATAAGGAATTTTGGGTTTGCCTCAGCTGGTTAATGAACTGGAGTCGTACTCTGGCCAGTGCTTGCAGGCAGCCCACTGGAAGGGCCTTTCTATTCCAGCACTCTGCTGGTGAGAGGTCTCTGCAGCAGAGGGTATCCCTTGACCTGGGGCATGTCCCAGCTGCAGGATCATGCTTGGACCCCACTGTTGAGAAGGGCCCTGGGACATGCCCCAGGATGTTACCTGCTTCTGGAAACCTGGTTCTCAGGGTGGCAGTCCGCACTGCCATCAGCCCACCCAGGTCATCTCCTCCTCCAGGAAGGAATTGCTGATGTCCACCTTGGGGTGCAGCTTTGGAGGGCACTTTGGGGTCTGTGCCTCTGGAGACTGCTCCTGTCTTTGACTGCCCTCCTACCTTTCACTCCTCCTCTGCTGCTGCCTCCTCTGGCGTGTGTCCCTTGCTTCACCCTACATCATGCCCAGCCCTCAGTAGAAGCAGCCTGCCTCTCCCTCTGCACGAGCATGGACAGCCAGGTGCTCCAGCCACTCTTGGGGGACACATGGGCAGCATGATGCAGATCTGAATGAGTCTGTGGAAGATTTGGGGGATTTTTAGCTGCTAAACCTTAGGGTTGTTAGGTGCACGTGCTGCTGAGCCCATGTGAACAGAGTTTATTTTTTCAGAGGAATCTTGGACAGGTTTCATGGCTGTGGCAGCAAAAGGCACACTGATGACAAGAGGCTGAGCTCTCTGCTTAGTGGCCTTTTCTGCTAAAAAGACTCTTCTTGTTTCTTCCAAAGAAAATGATCAGAGTAACAGAATTACTGTGTGTCTTTCCAAGGTAGAGCAGAGCATATTTTCTGGTGTGTTCTTAAAACCAGCTGGTTGTTTTAGCAGAAACTTTCTTAAAAATCCCTGAGCCTAAGTCAGACGTGTTAAGTAGAAAATTACTCTGACAGTTGGAGTCAGGGGAAGTTGCAAGCAAGTAGAAACTAGATCTCACAAAAGGAAGTACGGGGCCAGCAAATGATGGAGATTATCAGCTCTTCCCATCGATCCTGATGACAGAAGGAGAAAAGGTGCCCTTCTGCTTCCTAGGGAGGTTTCCAAATGTAAAGAAAGGGGCTTTGTTCGTGGTCTGGGGGGGATTTCAGCTTGGGAAAGTTAGCAGGGAAACAAAGATAGGAAACCTGCAGCAGTTGGGCATTGTGCGTGAGAGGAGAAGCTGCTCGTTTGCTATTCACAGTGTGTTTCCAGGAGCTAGAAAAGGAAAAATGCTTTTATTTTTGTCTTAATTTGTAGCTATTGTGTTCTCTCAATTTCCCTTCTTTTCGGCTTGTAGCCACAAGATTAATCCAGAATATAGCGTAGAGCTTTCTGCCTTCTAGAAAATAAATCTCATGATCTCATGTGAGTCCTGTGAGGAGACAGGCAGGGAGAAAGGGAGAAAAAAGGATGGAAAAAAACTGTATCATCCAGCCAGATCTCCATTAGGCCCAACATCTTTATCCTGGGATCAGATTTCTGATGAGATTTTGATTGAGAGCATCTTGTCTTTCCTCCTGGAAGAGACTGCCACAGGATGATGAGCATGGCTGTGTTGGGAAAGTTGGGGGAAAAGCAATATGTAGGAAAGGGGATCCGGGGTGTGCTCTGTTTCTTTGGGGGAGCACATGTCCCAGCAGTATTTCCACCTTAGGGCAACTCCATCTGTATGGATCCTAAACCTGAAAGCACTGATGTATCTCAATGGCCTAAACCAAGTGAGTTCATGGCAAGGAGTGGGATTTCAGGTGAATGAGAAGTCAAACCTGTGTCACAAGCCTGTGCGCAGCAGGAGGTATGGATCATAGTATCATAGAATAGTTAGGGTTGGAAAGACCTTAAGATCATCTAGTTCCAACCTCCCTGCCGTGAGCAGGGACACCTCACACTAAACCATGCCACCCAAGGCTCTGTCCAACCCGGCCCTGAACACTGCCAGGGATGGAGCATTCACAACTTCCCT
>JANRGW010035133.1:0-76578 GCA_024733675.1 Psilopsiagon aymara
ACCTGAATGCTTTCTCTGTATCACTACCAACCATGCTTTCCTACATGTTGAAGTGTTTTTTAAAGGCAGCTTAGCCCCATCTTACTCCAGTAATTACATCAGTAGCATTACCAAGAAATGGGTCAGTTCTAAGTCAGAAACATCTGATCTTATATTATATCTCCTAGTAGTGTGGAAAATTACATATTTGGAGTTTAGAATGAGTATTTCTATCTTATCTCTCTAGCTGGATTCCATAGCAGAAAAATGAGTCTTACATGAAACACTGCTCAAGTCCTTTCACTGTGCAGCTGGATACTTCTGCATACACTTAAAGCTTAAATCTTTAAATCCACACCTTTTTTTTTTCTGAATTTATCTGTAGGTACATGCTGGACTCTCTTTATGTTAATGCATATCTTCCATTTTGGAAAAGTGATTGCTTAACTTGAGTTTTACTAAGGCTGCATTTAAAACCCCCACTTTTTTTTTCACTAATAAATTAGAGTTGCACAGACTGGTCTCTTTAACCAGGACACTTTATTGCTTTTCCTATTCCAACTAAAGGAATCACTTAGAAAAACGGCTTCATGCTAATGTAACCTATATATTTTATTTTCTTTTATTTTCAGGAAATTAAACTGTAAGGGATATGCATGAGCCAAAGTAAATAGTGGCAGCAGGAGAGGAAGCATTTACAGACACCCGCTCCATTGTATAACTACAAGAGTCCAACCAAACACAATCTAACCTGTTTGCTTGTACAGAAGTGGAAGACTAAATAACCTGGAGATTGCAAAAAATCATTACATAGATCCTTCAGTTGCAGCCCCTGCCTTTGTTTCACCTTTGTAATGATAAGCTGTTGTAAAAGACAATATTTTAAATAAAACACCTTTACAAAGACACATAGCACAAAATCCTGCAACAGCAACCCCTACATTTCTTTCTTTAATTAATTCTTCATTTTAAACACATGGTAGTTGTTTCTACAAACTCCTGTACATACACACAAAACACTTGTCTCCTCCTCTCCTATGGCTATCTCATATTACTTTGACCAACTATGTACATTAGCTGTACTGAAACAACCTGGCATCTGCTTACTGTTGTCTCTGTCACTCATGTAGTACAATGTTTCTAAGGAATGTATTTATCTTTCAAAATAATTCTTCTGCATAATGGCTTAAACAATAGCTCTCAGCAAAGGAGAAAAGGCTTTGGGCATTTTTCAGTTCCACAGTCAGCTGTTGTAGTTTTGTCCAAATAATTGCCTGCTATAAGCAGTATTTGGAGAGATGTGCTATCTCTCACCTTCAGAAGGTGCTAGTCAGATGTGTATGCTGGAGAACTAAAACCTCAGTTGTAACTTGTTTAATGAAGCTATATTAATTTACTCCAGCTGAATCTGATCCAGTCGTCTGTATTTCATTATTATTCAGAGAAGCAAATTATTAATCTGGCATTAATTTTTCAATACAGTTTCAATATTATTATTGACAACAAATAATCTTATTTTTTTCCATCAGTACATCAACAGAACCTTACATATGATTTTTCATTTTTTATTAACAGATATTGGTCAATTATGATCACCATGCAAAGCGCTAATGAATTTTCACTGCCTAGATATTTTTATATATTTATTAATGTGCTTTAAACCAACTGACAGCCTGTAATGAAAACTGTAATTCAGGTACTCCTTATGTAAGCTCTAATATTATCCATACTGCTTCCATAATTTAGTGCATCCTACCAACTGCCCCATTATTTTAACCTTTACTACTTCAATACAGAGGCAGATTTTACCATTAAAAACAAATTGTTAAAATGCTCTTAATAGATTATTTTAAGAACACATGTAGGGTTCCTACTACACTGAGCAAATAAAATCTTGGTCAAGTGAAGACAGTGCTACTTTAGCTTCAGTGCAGGCAGGCCTTTATTCATTACATGTTACAAAAAAATGACCTTTAAGGACAGAGGGGTTTGTTCACTTACTCTTCACATTATGACGTCTGAGATTTTGTTGAACACAGATGTATGCTAAGGGCTTTGCACTTATATTATTTACACCAAAATTACCCTTTTTTCTGCAAGTGGCAGGGACAAACGTTTCTAGATACAAAGATAGATACACAAATAACATCAAGATTTTAAGGTTTTTATTGTAGTAGCGGTCTTTTGCTACCTGACTGCAATAATTTTAACTGGGGGGTTCAGACTTCGGACTCCCTTTATTGAGTAAAATGAAGATCTGCAATGGTGATCAAAGGGCCTTATAAGGAAATAAGCTGTCATTTGGACAGAAGTATATTAAAGCTGACAACGGCAAAGCCGGCCTTCCTTAAGACAAGAGGAGTTCAGGTTACTTCACATTCATTAATATTTTTTCCCCAGAAAGCTGGAATGAGGGTTTCTACCCGCTTCTGGATGGGATGTGAACATTTGCAGAATGTTTTCAGAAGGTCAGCATACTAGATCCCGCAGGTATAAATGCCAGACTTCAGTGGAGAGGTATATCGTTTCCCACATCAAAAGCCTGGCATCTGACGGCTGACCAGAAATAATCCATAGGGGATCTTTTCTTTGTTATTAAGGACAGAGGCACACCTCTTGGAAATGATTTGTTTCTTTTCAGAATGGAAATGATCCAGGGGAATTCTTTACCTCTGACCTATGTTAGATTTTGCTTGTTATCACCCTCACAGCAGCACTGGCTCGCTGCCAAAATGCATTATTTTTTTTAAAGAAAAGAAATGTTTTTTAATAGAAGAGAAATACAAGATCAATGGGGTAGAGAGAAACTTGGTCTCTTCCTCTTTTTGTTGTTACAGAAAGATACACCGCTATCTCTGCCCAAACGATCTGATCAAGAACACTTTTCAGGGAGTGCTGGTGCATGCCATATCATCTTATTTCAGGGCAAACATTCAAATACGGGGTTCAGCTGAACTATATTAAAGCCTTAATTACTCGAAGTCCTAAACATAAGGAAAAAAGGAAAAAGAAATTGAAAAGAAAAAGAAGATACTAACTTGTTCTAAGCTCTTGATCAACTGGCATTTCACAGTCTTGTCAGTTTAAAATGGTTGTGGTATTTCACACAAAAAACTTTTAAGAGAATGTTGGAGTATCCCTTATTAAAAAAAATCCCACCTATATTTTTCATGATTGAAAAAGAGGTAATTACACCTCTGTGCAGATTTCATTATACAGCCTAAGAACAGAAGAGTAGAAGACAGACTAACAGAAAATGCAAGTGTATGTATTTACTTGATACATGCCCAAACTTCTCCAAAGAAATGAGAAGAGACTGTATTGATTTGCTACATGGTCTAGAATATCTACTGGTTTAAAGTTCACATAACTCTGCTTTGCAGAGTTAAGTTCGATTGTAAAGCCATGCTAATTATATAATGAACAAATAACTTCAATTGTGAATAAAGGCTAGTTTTAAGATCGAACAAGGTATATTCCACCATGCTATAGGACTTCAAAAACCTTACGTAGGCACAGGTGCTCAGTCTGAACCTTTTGGTTAAACAGTTAAAGAATATACCTTTAAATTTAGTACTTAAAAGCTACTCCATGATTTTATCTTTTCTCACCCTCTTGTGAGCTACCCTTAAATTTCAGGCTTTAAACATCAAGTTTCCTTTTTAAGTATGTAATAAAGCCCCCTGGCTTTCTGTATACTTGCAGAAGACAGATACATAATTAGAACACTGTAGTTTTTCAGTGCTATTCATCAGAACAGTTCTTCTGAGAAAGGTGCTGTAGAAGAAACTAAATGCTGCGAACTGTAAAGTCTGATAAACCGCCTTCATCCTCTGATAACCAACTGTTTCTGTGGCTGCACCATGATCCTATTCCTCTTTTAAGTGTTTGCTGCTTTGATGAGTTGCTGTGCTCCTGGTGAAGGCTAGCTGCTCTGGGTATAGGGATAAAGGAGACTGAGAAGCTATTAAGGATAAATTTAAATTTCTGCTATCTGCATATGTGTATAGCCTATACTGTAGAGAATAAAAATCTGTTCACTATGTTTTACAAGAAGGAATTGTTTTATCTCTTTACTACACATAACCATGTAAAACTAAAAGTGTATTTCAAGTATGAGAGGGAGTTATGCTTCTTAATATACATTTTCATTACACTGTACTTTTCATTACACAAACTCAGGGGAAATAAAATTTACTGAAACCAGCGTTATCCCAAACCAACTGCAGCATTTTTACCTCCTTGGCCAGCCTATCTCTTATGAGTTGCAATGCATTCCTAGACTTGTGTGACTAGTGATATGTTTATGTGACTCAAGTTTAATTTTGAGATTCAGGGCAAATGTACCTATATGGCAAAGTAAATATCCCCAGATGCTTCAGTAGAATTTGTGTCAAAAAGCGTATTATCTAGCAAAAACATGTCAGT
This sequence comes from Psilopsiagon aymara, assembly GCA_024733675.1. Lineage (NCBI taxonomy): Eukaryota > Metazoa > Chordata > Aves > Psittaciformes > Psittacidae > Psilopsiagon > Psilopsiagon aymara. The sequence continues at coordinate 4,408 of JANRGW010035133.1, forward strand.
GGGGTTCTTTGCTTTGTGAGGAATGCATGAACTGATTGGTTTGTGGCAAATACAAACAGCACAAAGACTGGGATTTACTTTACTGGTAAAAATTCTTTTCTCTTCAGACAATTGAGGGCAGGTGAAATATTTTCAAAACCTGAGGCTATGAGATATGCATATGCCATCTTGATTAAACATATGGAATGCATACTCAAAGAAAAGCCAACTGGAGTCCTAGTTGAGTAATAAAAACACCCAAGCTGAGAGGGGTTAACATGCAAGGATCAGCTCTGAACTTTGAAGTTTTCTGGTCTTCATTTTTCCTAATTAAGACAAGATTTAATAACCAAACCACTGTACAAACTATGTACTTAAACTCTAGGTTTGTTTCTAATTTTGTTGGGAATTCTTACTAGATTCCAAAGAATCAGTCCCCCTTGGGAAGCTCACCCAGGAAGGTGGATTGATTTTTTTTCTTTTTTCTTAGGTACTAGGGCTGAACTTTTAATCTTTTCTTCTTTCCCATTTAATCTTTTCTTCTTTCCCATTTAATCTTTTCTTCTTTACATTGCCTCTTATATGTAGTTATTAAGTAACCCTCAAATAAAAGAAGATAACTGAAGATGAATAATTAATATATCTGAATTACTAGTGGAGGTTCAGCAAATAACTTTTGGAAGGCTATGCAGTAAGTGCAGAAAAACATTCTCTAGATGAAAGCAATTAATTAGTTCCGTATCTTCATTTTAGAGCAGGGAACAGCATCACGTTTGTTGTAGAAGCATTAGCTATTTAGATTCCACTGCTCTTTGTTTATTAATGCATGATCCCTTTTATTCTCCTGCCACCCTCCCCATAATAAGGTGTTCGCCTGCAGGGAAAGACGGGCACAATTTAACTCTGTATCTGATGTTAACAATAGCACATTCTTCTCTTTCTTCTTATATGGGAAATTTATAGCACCATACAGATAACAAACTTTCATGTTACTAATTGACTTACAGAGAAAAAGTTGGTTTGATGAAAGCTGATTAAAAAAATAAATTTAATCAGCTGTTTGTGTTTAGATGAGATATATACATGCTGCACGTAATAGACCAAAATGAGGAAGCTTAAAATACAATTCAAAGGCAGCTGAAAGGAATAACTGCTGAAACTCAAAAGTGCACATAAAAAAGTTGGATAGAAATTTAGTAATCTTTAAGGAGTCACTTATCATTCAACAGGAAACCACCTGTAATTTAAACCTATAAGATGATCTGAACACTGTTTTGTTGAATTGTGTTCTCGCTGATGTCAAGAATGAAAATTACCTTTGTAGCATATTTCAGAAGTTGAAAATGAAGATCTATACAAATGTATATACCAATTGTTCATAAACAAGATAACCGTGCAAGAACCTGTCTACTGTCCACGACCACATGGCACCAATACCTGAACTTCCTTGTAAGTTTTCAACCTTTACATTCACTGGAAATTCCTTAATTTGGGGACTCACCTTATTCATGTGGATCTGCTGCTGGTACTGTTTCTGCTTCTCCAAAAATTGTTGATGTTGCTGCTGGATAACCAGCTGGGCCAAAGTACTCTGAGGAAGAGGGGCTGACTGGGTTCGATTCAGTGGCCTGTGACAAGGCAGTCTGTGGGCAGCTCGTATACCAGGTGAGACTCTCTCCTTTGCTGCTAAAGGAGACTGTGGATGAAGAGGAACCGTTCCTGCAAAACAGGGACATTTCACTCCAATGTGAAAAACAACATAGTTCTAAATAGGAGAGAGCTTTCAGTGAGAAGAGGGGTGTATATTGCAGAACTTAGCATCAACGCTGATGCAGTGGGATGTGTACCACGTGCCTCACCATGCTGGGAAGTTCAGCAGCTACAAAAGAATGTGATGAAGTAATCATTTTCTTTCTTCTGTGATCACTGAATTCTTTCAGGCTAACAGACTGCAGCAGAATCATTATGGGGGAAAGCAAAGATATTGCCCTTTTTTCTCCCACCCTTCCACTTTTCCCAGTGGTTAGGATGTATAATATCTGTATTATCACATCTAATGTGAATACAAATGTCATTAAAAACATCCTAGATTATTATTGTCTTGAAGCCTTGATCATTACCAGTCACAAGAAGTTTTTGCTGTCTCATTTGTTCTTTCAGTAACAGATGCTGCAAGAGAGCCTGGTGGCTGCTATTTGGCTTTCCCTCCAAGGCAACGTGAGGATGAGTTGAGGATGCAGGAATGCTCCCCCCATACTGTCCAGCCAAGGCCACTCCTTGTCTGAGTGACTGGGTCTCCCCCTTCTGCTTTTCTTTGAATGATGACGAAGCCTGTCAAAGAACAAAAGCACTGTTAACTGCTTTTCATAGATCTGACCATGTTTATCTCTGCTGATTAGATGGTCTTATGTCATACTTTATGAATACATACAGAGGAAAAGGTGAACATCCCTATCTTACATTGTGACTGTGAGATGAAAAGGGAGGAAGAACATGCAAGTTAAATGCAACACTGAGAAAATGGGCAATGAAACCACTTGAAAAAAATCAGTAGTAAAAGCCAAAGCATAAGGAACTACTGGTTAGAACATTATTAATGAAAAGACCTATCCTTAAAATTCCTGAAGACCTTCCCACAGCCTCCTGCACAGGAAAACAGGGAATCATAGGAAATAGTTTCCATTGAGTTTGGATGAGGCAAAGCTTGTTTTTTCACATAACCTTCCATCAGACAGCAAGCCAATTAGCAAAACAAAATAATTACCTGTAGTAGTGGGAAGCTATTACTTTTCCTGGAGCACTCCCTGACTCCCTGAAGGACAGCACAAATGTAAGTTTTACCCTTTGCAAAGGAAATCTGTAGAGTTAAACTCTCATCTACAGAACCATCAAGAGCTGTTGCATGTGTGTGGCATTTGGAAGTGTCCTTAGAAATTGCAGAGTTATTGGATTTAAAGCTTTTGGAAGTTTTGGCCCCTCAGCATTGCAAATGTACTTTATATTTCTTTGTTCTTTGTCTAGTTAAAAAATATATATAGATATATACATATCTTAAAAAAAGCAGCTAAAGCAGAATAACAATTTTTACAGCAAGAATAATAACCTAACAGATATAAGCATGTTGTGGGTTGCAGATAACCACCTATGGTATGCTATGGTAAAACCAGTATCTCTGACAATCTAAATTCTACAGATTCTAATAAGGCAAACCAAGCTTTTCAGTAATATTTTTTGGGTGTGTGCTTACTTCACACTCTGCTATCACCCTTCTCTGAAAAACAAACACCAAAGTAAACTTCACATTCAATTTGCAGCTGCTTATTCTGTTAATAGAAATAAACATTGCTTGCATAAATCAGCTCCTTTGTTTTTTCTAATGCCAAAAGTAATATTTGGTGCTAGCTGGCCACATCAAAAGCTCATACGATTTGAGTGAGCAAATTAAATGTATTTTCATTTTGATTTTAATGCCATAAAATTACTTCGAAGCTAGTTATACTTTCTGTGAAATAGCTAAGAAATTTCTGATGATACCGTCTGGAAAAGTAAGCACTACTTTTCATGGTCAGTTCAGGTTTTCCATCCCTTAAAAACAATAATTTGCTTATAAAAATCTCATGAAAGGCTTCTAGAGAACTGATTTAAAGCTTGTGCAACTTCCTTTTCAAAGTTCTATATCTGATGTTAAAATATGGGATTGCAGCAATATATTATTGGTGAGAACAGTAAATGTATTGAAAAAGCCATAAAATAACATGAAACTTTTACTTGAAACTACATTCAGCACAGAAATTAAGCAGCACTTGCTATAATCCACAGTGGACCATATAGATTTAATTTTTTTTGCACCATAGAAAGCTGTACTTGCAGCCCTCATATTTTTATAGAAGTTACCAATTTACTTTCTACGAAATTAACTGGCCAAAATTTCTTAAGAATTTATACTCCATTGTATAGAACAATCATATAACTTCTATCAATACTTTACCATTTTTGCTAGATATCAAAAAATGAAAGTTTTGACCAGACGCAAAAATTTTCACATATTCCTCTGTGCCTCAGATTTTAAATACAGTTTACTGTAACTTGGTCCAGATCTGAAGATCCTTATCCATCAGCGTGGATATCCATATATACCATGTCTGTGTTTTCATATGTATCACATGAAATTGCTCCAGACTGAGCAAAGGGCACATGAATAGAACTTGTTATTAAAATACAAAGTGTTGTTCACATATCACTGATTTTATTTATGTGACTGATGGCACACAACTCAAACAGCAAACCTAGCTGCAGGAATATTAAATTCTTCCCTACTATATGCTTCATCCACATGAGATTGCTACTGGAATCTCATAAAAAGTTACAGGTGCTGTACTGTAGCAAGTAGGGGCGATCATATAATTTGAACTTTTATAGTAAATTATCTCCTCATATAGTTCTCACCATGTCTGAAATCTGTAATCTGATTTGCAGCCATAAATGCAACCCATGTGGCCTGTACTTAAGAAAAGCTCCTCACTAGCACTTATTTGTGATAAGAATTATTACTGTTCTCAAGATGAGCCCTTAAATGTTCAGATGTTGCACAATGCAAAGAAAAGTTTGGTTCCTACTGTGAATTGCTTATGTTCCAAAATGCTAAAATAAAAAAAAAAATAAGAATAGTCAGAAAGCAGATTTTCTGGAAGCAAAAACAGACACAAGGCTTGAGGCTGGTCACTTACACTGATTTGAGGTTGCACTGCTGGAAGTCCCAAGGTAATGTTGGGCAAAGAAGGCGATGTGTACAAACTCAGCAAGTTCACTGATTCATCCTGTATCAACAGCCGTTGCTGTGAAACCAGATGCTGGAATAAAGTGGAAAAACAACTGAAGTATCATCTCCAACTTTTTTTATCTTGGCTACTTCATCCTTGTTATTCTGATACATTGAAAGCCAGTTATGTATCACAAGGTGGTTTGCATCTCCATGGGGTGCCAGGTAAGGAAAAATATCCCTGTGAAATGGCTGTTGATATTTCTTTTCTTAAGAAAGCAACTGAGATAGTCATGGATTATTCCTTGGTTAGTAAATCAAGTTTCCATGCAACAAATGAAATCTTGGAGATTCCTAGACCTTCTGTTCTCACCAGCATCTCATCAACTAAACAGCAGTTTTTCTCATCACCTGCACTTTCACTACTGAAAACTCAGTGGGAATTCAGCCAACAAATTAAGGAGCATATCTAGCAGAATGAAAGGTATCACATATGTGCATGTATTATAACTTCATTGTGGTCATTATAAATTTAGTTGTGAGGTATGAAATGTTTCTAACTAGTCCATGTATTTTCTTACCCAAACTACTATATGGGAAAATTTCAGGCACAATATTTACATCCATTGACATGGGAATCTGGGGTAGAAAGTAAGGAAGATTGCCACATCTGCCATTTAAAAAATGTACTGTCTCCCTCTCTCTCTATGCACGCATACAACAATCAGCATCCTACCATTCTCTGATGGTGGGATACCCCTCACAACCTTCCTAATTCCCTCCAAATTAAAATCTTTAACACTTCTTTTGAAGCTCTGTGATATAATTTTCAAGGACATGGAATTGCTGATGTATTTTTAATTACTGCCAAGTAAAACCAGACATTCTACAAAGATCACCCTCTGTCTTTCCATTCTATATTCATTGGGAAGAAACATAAAAAAGTTACATTACCACAACAGGAATCTTTTTGTAGCCTTTGCCTTTCTGCTTGAACAGTCATGTTTTTCAACATGTGGTCTAGTATAGTTGCTTGAATTACATTTTCTGTTTAACTCTTGCTTCCCTCCCAGAACTTTAACACAATAAGAGCTACAAAGGTCTTATTAGACTTAGGAACTCTGGCATGATATGGTCCCCAAGGGAACAACATCCTTGAAAAAGAATACCCTGTGTAACAGTATGACACAGTGACTGCTTTCTTCCCAAACAAAAAGCATATGGGACTCCAATAATAGACCACCTCCAAGAGGGATACTGCACACTCGGGCTTTGACTAAAGTAAATATAATAACTTGTCAAGCATGTTGTGGGGAGCTGTAGATTTTCCCCTGGACAAACCTGCAATATCAATTAACTCTGTAAAATACTTTGTGCTAATACAATGCAACTTCAGACCATAAATGAAAAGTGGTTAAGCACAAAAACACAGGATGTTATTCCAAAACATAACCTTCCTCATACAGTTTGTTTGGATATGACCTATCACTGAGACAATAACAGTAGAAGTCTATTTCTGTAATTTTCTTTTGGTACCTAGGGAATGTCAGCAGATAGCACACAAAACAAAGAAGCTTCACTTGTATATTACATTAATTCCTGGCTAACAGTATCTTGCCTTGATAACATCCCCCTTTGACCATGAATAAAACCACATCAAGACTATGGAGATATTATGGAGGGAGACTACAAAGATTTAACTGCAAAAGGACACTGCAGAAGCTCGTATATCTCCTAGAATATAATCAAATTTGTAGCAACTGCAGCATCTATACAAAGCCACTTCAAAATGCATGTTTCCATTTTGGTTTTCAGTATGTCACTATTACCTTCTAAGATCTGAATTAAAAACATAACAGTGAGTGGGTGTATAGCAGGAAAACACACTCTCACATTAAGGTCAGGCACAATTGTTTAATCAGGCAGAATCATGCAAGTTTAATCTTGAAAACAGGAGTTTATTAGTAAGACCATTTTACCCAATTTCTAATATTGTCAATAATCAGACATTTTCATTTTGATAATTATTAACAAAAATATTTTCAGGTAATATTAGCCTACGCATAAGTTAAACCTTATCTCTCAAAATAAGCTCAGTAGCCCATCTGCATAAATCGGGGTCCTGCATATGCTGAGGCAGAGCTGCTTAACCCCAGCAGCCGCTTCTCTTTTTACACAGTTGGGAATATCTTGAAATGGTGGCAAAAGGTGGAGTTGCCAGCAGTGTCATTTGGCAACACAATAGCTGAACTATGATCCTCATCCTATATGCAGAATTGATTGTTTGGACTGGCAGCTAAATCCAAAAGAAACTCGCCCTACTTGCTCCCCTATGTGCTCACTCACTGCGTATGTGGATCCTGCTTCCTGACCCTTAAGATAGTCTGTCAACAGTTACCCTTTTCTTACAATAGAGTCCAATAAGTAAATGTAGCAGTGCACTATGGTCATCAAGTAATTATGATTAGTTATGGTACCTCTGTTGCGCTATACTGGGACCTTCTGAGAAGCAGGAACACCTATTTCAGGTGTGCATGTTTATATGCACATTTATACATTAGAAGAGGAAGAGGAAATGCCTTTCATAGTTTTCAATTATGGAGTTACAGTAAGGATGTCATAGTTTTGAATGCGTACAATTATGCTCTTAAGTCTTTGAGGATATTGTGGACTTTTATTTTAATGAACGAGATTCTCTTCACATGCACTTGAAGCAAACCTCAGCTGGTCAGAAATCCACACATTTTTCCCACTGGCTACTTGCAAAGATCACTTCAAGGAGCTGAGTATTAGAAACATAGTGCTGTGGGACTGCACAAATCAAGTATGTGTTTAGCTGCCACGCATGCCATTTTTATCTCCTGTATAATCAGCTGATATTCTAGGAAATGCTGCTCTCCAAAGCACAACTGAAAAAAAGAAAATTATCTGAAGCCCACTTACACCAACTGGAAATTTTCTTTTGCCTCCAATGGCTTTTGACCAGGGCATGAGTATCTAAAATTAATCACTTCACATGACTAAGTCAGGTTGTCCCTCTGAACTCGAGGGACGTGCTGTGCAGGGGCTCAATCCTGCTTGCATTTCTCATGCACGTAAGATTTCGCCCCAGCACAGCAGGTGACCTCTAAGTGTACGGTGTGCTACAAGAGACAAATAGCTACTGCAGTGAACCTTGATGATACTGCAGACAACTGGGCCTAATAAAAACAGCATTTTATTTATAAGGTGCAATTAAAATCTGAAGCTTAACTTTTAAGTTTCATATAATGAGACCAATGTTTTAACAAATGGCACAGAAAGTACCATTAAGGGAACTGTGATAGTAAAAGATTATCTGCAAAAATGTAGCATTTGCAGTGCACCATTTTTCATTCAAAAAAATGTAAATGTCTGCCCACCAGACTGTCTGCTCTGGAGGGTAAACCACTTAAAAGTCTCACTATTCAAATGGATACGGCAAAAATACTTTAAAAATCTGTTTCATTACTGATAATGCTCTAATTCTGTCCATGCACTAGAGCATAATCATTTACGGTATTGACTCATGTTTTACTGGTAAATGGCCCTCCGTCAGAGCAACCTGTTTTCCCCCAGCAAAAAGTGTTTTATTTGGTGCCATGAAAACCACAGCTATCCACCCACTCAGATATGAGCACAACACTTACTGCAAATGCCACAGCAACAATTATGAAACAACAGCAGAGTGAGTCATGCAGGATTACAGCAAACCAAGTGATATTTTGGGTGATTTTGGAACACTTATCCTCTTATTAGAAACTTCTATACTTGGTGCATCTGATGAAAAATTGATTAGATATATAGCCTTTGAGAGCTGGCAGCTAAACCTAAAACTAGAAAAGAGATACGTAGGAGTTTGGCTCCTGTTAAACTACCAAAGAAAATCCCACTGAAATCAAAATGCACTGAAGCTGAGATTTATGGAAAAATGTTTGAGCCCACAGCATGACAGTATTAAGAGTCAAGTAATTAGAGAGGTAAAAAAATCCCCCACTGGATCCAGAAATAGAACTCTGTAGTTTCAGCTTCTTAGCACACTTCCAGCAAGCTAAGTGACCAATGCCAGCACGCAGAGCTCAACTTCTAAAGGAACTTTTTAGGCTCATTTGAGTATCTGTGATTGCATGGTGGGACTGTAACTTCTGATGTCTGGCACAGTAATGGCAAATTACATGCAATGTGGTGTTCTACTAACAAAAAGAATATAATGCTGATGGTTCCTACTACAGCCTTTCCAAATCTCCCCAATGAGAGATTGCCAGCCCGATCAGATTGTATGCATTTCTGATGGTGGTTCCACACTGTGGAAAAATGTCCAGAAACTGTAACAAGCACCGTACATCAGTCTGAGATGTTATTCCCTCGGCATTTTGTAGCATCTTCGAGTCAATAAACAATCCAGTTGGACAAGATTTCCTGTTTAATAGAGCACTAACACCCACATATTGCAAACTTCTATCTAAAGCATTCCCAATACTAAAACATACCATTTACCTCCACTGAACTAGGATCCTATCTAATCCAAATGGTAGATCTTACTCTGCATCATTTAAATTTCTTTCTAATCACATACAGGGGGCTAAGAGGCAAGACCACATGTTAGCCATCAATGCAATTTTTTTTCCCTTTTGGTTAAGGGCCAGAGAGTGGCTACTAATCAGTGTGCAGAGGTCACCCACCTGCCCCCTGGATCATAGTTCACACACACAATTAATTCATTATGGAGAAAAGTCACTGCTGGAGGTTGAACTGCCCATTCCAGGTTTTTTTGAGGTGATGTCCTGCCACTGACCTGGAGAAATAGCTCCATTAGCTAAAACTCTATTAAATAACATTTTCTAATGCAATTTTACTAACATACATTGTATAAACCAACAGTTACTACAAACTTTGCCACCAAAGCAGGAATTCCTGTAAGTATATGAGTATAGAATATTGTGGAATTTGATTCTTAGTTGCGTTTACTGTCCCTTTATAATACTGCCACAGAAATCATTGACTTAGGCAGGTCATCTATGCTAAATGAGGTTTCTCACAATTGATTTACCATCTGCATTCTTGTTGTGATAGACACATATGTATGAAACAGAATATGGAGTAGTTCAGATTCCTTCCATGTACAATCTTACTTCACAAGAACAAGTATCCAAGACTCCTGGCATGTCAGTACTGGTCCTGAAAAGGATACTGAGGTACAGTAAAATAATAGGCAGATATGAAAAAGGATTTAGTCATCTAACTCCAATACTGTAATTAAGCAAACCTACTTCAGAATTCATCTGAACCTGGGATCACCTTAACTTGTATGGGTTAGGGTCGCCAATGCCTAAATCACCATTTTGCATGTGAAAGTTCATCATCAGTGTTCAACACTGTGCACCTCTTCAGGTTATCCCAAAAGATAATGTTCTGCAACAGATGCTTCCAAGTTCCTTCCACAGCTCACTCTCCCTCTTCCAGTAGCATTGCTGCTGCCTTTGTTTGCAATTTTCTTCCTGAAGACTATCCTGAACATGCATCTCATATATGCCAGCCGCTTGAACACACATCTCATTTATGAAGATGTATCTTGTATACAACATAATCTGATGTCAGCGTGCAGTGTCCTGGTATCCCTGATAATTACTTCTGCAATTACTCTGATAGTGAGCATGATCAAATTGAAGTTTCAAATCTCTCCAGTCTAGAAACCTAAGAAATTATCTATACCAAATAAAGAGTCTTACCTCAGCTTGAATGTTAGATGGCAAAACTGAATTTTCATTTTCTGTTATACTGCTGGTGGGACCATTACTCGGGGAACTAGGACCTGATCCAGGGGAGCTGCTACTGACTGAGGATTCTGAAAAAACAGATTAAACATACCTGAATTTCACACTAGGAAAGGAACACTTGATTAATTGTATACTTTTAATGGCACAGGTTTGGAGGTTTTTGTCTGTTGAAAATAATCTATTTACTTACATTAAAGATTTCTAATTCATCTTCCTTTTCTTTTGTTTTTCCTTTTACAGAGCTAACAAGGAAAGATACTCTTGGTCTTTCCTCTTCTGATCTGTCTGATTCATAAAGGAAGAATTTAGTATTTATTTTTCCCAAAAGATGGTATGGTACTCACTATCAGGCAGAGATACAGGCATAGAACTTGTAATAAGTAAAAAGAACAGAAAGTATTTTTCTTTTAGTTGCAAAGAACCCTGCGTCTGTAAGAGATCAAAATGACAGAGATAGCAGGCTTGCAAAGGTCATGATAACATGTCATCAATTCATGAGGCCTACTGCCATACCCTTTCTTTTTAGAAAGTGGATGAAGCCATTGTGGACTGATCATTACATACGCAAGTAATAATGGCAAAATATATACCACTTTTACTACATCTTTGGCACAAATATGAAAGAATGGTTACAGCATACAAAAATCTTGAAATAGCATTTGAAAGGCTGTATATCATCTTGATTTAAAATTTCCTGAGTTCTGTCTAAGATAAAGCGGGAGAGGATGATTTTGTTGTATGCTGTTGTATTGAGTCATTGTAATTCTACTCTGATATCAATTAAATTTATGTAATGGAAACAGTTAACAAGGTTAAAGATGGAAGAGTGCAGCATTAGTAAAGTAAGCCTATTTCAATGGAATAGCTTTCAAATTAAAGTGCTTAAGAAATGCAAATAATTAGTATCTAAATGTGGCAGTAAATATTCTTTAGATACTTCTTTGCTTCTTCACTCTTTCTGCCTCAGTTTATATGCAAAAATATATCCCCACTGTGTCGGAAATTAGCACATTTCCTAGGTGTTTCTTTGACCTGCTAATCTTTCCTACTAGAGCTGACTTCAGTTTACTGAAGTGAATTCATATGCAGCTACACTAATTGTCAGGTAAAACTCTTGCATCATATTACCACTAGTTTTCATAGAAGAAACACAAACTTATTCTTTCTTTTCAGTTTTAAAAATTACAATAGCACTTTCTGTATAGTTAGGCATTTAAATAAAGGTCTTTTTTCAGTTAAAAGAATATTTTTTTTTTTTAAAGAAAGAAGAGGAAAAGGCTTCAACCAGAAATGTATGATCAGGGAAATTTTGATTGTGAAAGGTGCAAACTGTCATATAGCTATTATCAATAAAGTTAACAGCAATCTGTAAGGCTTTGAATTATTGTCAGAGCTAGGAAGAGGACTTCTTTATACTCAGGATTCTGATCTTTTAATGGCTGCAGAATAAGCCTCCTGGGATAAGTGTTTAATTTGATACCTTGTGAGTGCACAAAATACACAGAAATCAGCTAAAACTAAGGAAGTGGAGATCAAGAATCTTGCAAGAGTTTCAGCAAATTGAAATAATAAATTAGCTGTAAAAAATCTTAATCCGGAAATAATTTATAGGGAAATTATCTTATTTAGTTGCTTTCACACTTACATTCACATCCATGTCAGAGTTCCACACATGACATACTGTGGAAAGCTGTCACAAGAATTGCATGTATGCAGGCACTAATGCAAATGACATAATTCTGACATGCAAAGTGAATTCAGATACATGTCTGACAGACTAGTAGCAGCTGGTTACATAAACTTTATGGCCTGATCGCAGCACCTCTCGAACAAGCCATCTGCAAAGATGCAGAGTCAAAGCAAGAAATGCCAGAATCAGACCAAACACTGTAAATGCTCTTTTCTTTGAAATCTACTGGTAAGGCTTTGGCAGCATATTAATCCTAAGGATTAAAAATGAGAGGACTATAGCTGTTTAGGAAATTGGGTGCAACTCTGCGAAATATATGTGAAAAAATATTACCACTACCCAGTATCAAACATGTGAGAGAAAGCCTTAGCATCCATGGTTCACCCATCCTGTCAGTTTTTAAGTTCAAGGGCAGGAAAAATATTGAAAATTAATACTACTTGATGACAGATTTTTACATTTTTTCCCCTTTTAATCCCACCCACATGCATAATTCTCCATTCTTACATGCTAAAAGTTCCTTTTTAATTACTAAGAATACCTACTATCTGCTATGATGAACAATATGTCATCGAATATCTAAACTTTTCAACTCTTCTCAAAAAACTTAGTGAGCCCTTAAGTTGAAACCAACTAAACATTTTTCAACCAAGAGAAACTAGAGGGATAGGGCCCAATACACGATTCCAAACGTCCTTGATTAACTAACAGCAGACAGTATTTTTGTGCCTGCTATTAGCATCTGGAGTTTCCATGGGAGATGGGAAGTTGAAGATGCAAGACCCAAAATGTCGTACACGCACAGAAGATGCAAGTTAAGGGAAGAGGCTAATCTTGTTTTCTCCTTTGATGTCCCTTGCTACCAACAATCTACTGTCTATTTGTTCTTGTACTTGCTATTGTAAGGTACTGTTTTCCAAGTTGGTTTGAAAGTACGGTTTTCAAATGTACAATACTTTTTAGTAAATGGAAGAAAGCTGTAGATTACAAGTTATTCATACACAACCAATCTTTTATTTTTTTCTCAGCAGAAAAAAAAAGACATAACCTTTTCTTTACCAAACGGTTTCAATTCCAAAATACCACTACTGTTCCATCAGCACTTGCAGCTGATACAGAATTTCTCAATTCTTAATTACCTGTCACCTCAAAGAGTCGCTTCTTGAATGAACCAACGTTTCCGTCCTTCCTCCTAAGTAGAGGACTGCTTCTTCTTTCTGTCACCTTCTGTTTTAACCTTGAACGTACCTTCAAATTGGGCTCTGAAGCTGGAAACGAAGAAAAGAGAATAAATGATTACAAATCAACTTACTGCTTTGTGTCAGCTGCCACTGACATTCTCTCCTCTGATTTTACCACCCATTGTCCCCAGCCACCCTGCTGCTCCTCATACAACTCCATACTCGACTGGAAGCTAGGAAAGAAAGGAAGAGAGCTAAGAAGCTTCAGATCCCAATATTTTTCTCATCCCATTTCAACTATGAAGTTACCCATTAATTATTGCTAATTTCATAAATATTAACTAGAGATGAATGCAACTTTTATTCTACATCATTTTATCTCTCATGCAGGTGAAAACCTGGATAGAAATACAGCTCAGAACTTGGAACCTTAAAATTGGATTATGGCCTGGTGACAGAAATAAATAGAGAGAAGCCTCCATTCCTGCCTCTTGATTACTCTTAGAAATATAAATTATAACAAGCCTTGCTGGCAGAACATTTCTTGGTCAGCAATTTTAAGCACAGAACTTCAATGTTTTCTGAGTAACACACCAAATATCTAGATTTATGACTTTGTCCTAAGTACATTTACACAGAAAAATTACGCTCTGAAAATGAAGAAGTAGGACTAATTCCCAGAAAACCCAGGAAAATATTTAATGCACCTTGGGAAAGTTCCACCTTTGTTTTCTAAAAGGACAAGGTCTTTTCATCCAAAGGCCAGAGATGAAGCTCTGCTGTGCTTTTTATTTTGTGATATTTTTAGCATGATCAAATGTTTCATATACTCATTTATCTGTTCGTCTAAGTAAACCCTCTATCAAATAGACTGGTAAGAGCTAGTGAAAGATAATTGTGGAATAGAAGTTGTTTATGTTTCCCTTTCTGGAACTGAGGCTTGGCTAAGCAGTATCTCAAAATAGAGCTGGAAACTGGGACTAGTTCTCTCTCTTATGCACAGACATAAGCCCAGCCCCAAACAAGGAGCCTGAGTTAGCAGAAAAACAAAATAAATGAAATCATTCATTTCAGCATTTTATTCTTTGTCACTCTGGGGCAGGAATTCAATTGAACACTTCTAATTCCATTTCCTGCCCAAAATGTAATATTGCACATCTCTTTCCTGTTGCACCACTTGTTTCCTCAGGGATGACAATGTTAGAAATGCTTGCTCAAGAGCTAAGGGGCTGCCAGAGCGTGCTGTAACCTGTAGTACCTGCAGTCTTGCACCAGCCTTTTTTACATACTGCATCGGTCTTGCCAAGTGCTCCCTTCCAAGTGCCTGGAGTACGTTTCAGACCATGATACAGAGGCTAGCACAGCACTAGATATCTTTAATAATAAAAATATTAACAAGAAATTTGTTATTACTTACTAACACTGTTAAGACTCATGTTTCTAGCAATATAGTAGATGACTTGTTTGCTGTCTAAGACACCGTTTGCTATGAAATTGAAAACATAAAATATAACAATGGGCTAAGATTACACTACATGCTTTCACCAGAAGTCTCACTAGGTACAACAATATTTGGAAGGAAAGGTGTATTCACCGCTTGCAGTTATTTTGATTGATACTACTCCATACTCTAAAAATTTAGGAGAATACTTCTTTATCTGTGACAGACTACTGTGACAGAAATTGTCTGCAAGACTCACTGGAGAAATGCTGCTATTCTATATAAATGTTTCATACTCAGTTACAGTGATTGCCTTTCTATTTTTACCACTTTCTCATCATACTTTGCATTTAAACTGATCATATAAGCAGAGAAAACACACTTTGATGTCAGTGTCTGAATTTATGAGCCATCTGAGCAGGAAATAATCGATTTTAAAATGAAAAAGGCATGGAGTATAGTTTTTAAATTATAAAATAAACCTTCCAATAAAACCCAAAGCCGACATTTGAAGAGTGTTTGCTTCAAATACTGGTTTTCTTGAATGTGTCCCATGAGACACTGCCAGTTCCTGACATGGTACCAAATAAGACTCGATGGCTGGCTGTAAGAATTCAGGTTTCAGCGCACTAAAATTATAAACCTAACCAATTTGAGGATGTGTGCTCCAATGGACAAAATGCAGAAGTGGAAAGTGGTTTCTTCAGACCTATCTGTGGCTGAGGTGTGTGACTGATAAGGTTACCGCACCTCACCCTGACCGAAGGTGAAGCAGAATTACTGGTGGCTGCAACAGGTATGGATCACTGCAGCAATCCTGTGTGCTTCAGTGCACTGCTATATGAAGGCAGTAAGAACACATCTATAATTGTCAAGTCTCCTCTGATAGTTAAAAAGGCAAAATTAAATATTTTCATCTTTAATGGTAGAGCTGTAGATTAAAATTATAACTGCAAATCCATATATATACACACAGAATGCCCCAAAGATCATATATGAGATTATTTCTAAATTATTTTAATGCTCCAAGTCTTAAATACAAACATGTGAGCAAAAAATGAAAATATATTCTTCAAACTTAATTTTTTTAATTAAACTGCTCCCCTAGTATTTGCAAGGCATTTGGAAAGACTTACAAATTGTTATAATTAATCTGCCTTACGTTTCAAATGAGGTTTTGGTTCAGTACTTTAACTAGTGTTTCTTAGAAGTGGTCTGTAGAGGAATAATGCTCAAAAGAACTGTTTTGCTTAGTCACCATTGCAGGGATTTCTGCTCCGCATTATTAGCACCTTTGCTTAACTTAATTAATCCACTGCCAAGGCTGACTACGTTCATCAACCAAAGGCATACTCCATGTGGAAAAGAAGTGTCACATGGAGAGACAGTGCCAAGTAACTTCTGAAGCTAAAGCTTTACTCATCAGCTTGCTGCAGAGTAGCTTCCTCATGCAGATACAAACCCCTAAGAGTTATCCTTTTTTTGCTCCATTAACACTAAAAAATCACTGCAAAGACATTCATGTAGTCTATCACTTTATATGGTGATTCAATCATTAACCAAGACACTGACTCAGCAAGAGTCTGCATGTGGCTGAATTTCTGTACACCAAGCAACCAACCCACTGGGGTCCAGAATTCAAAACCAGATTAATTCTACCCAATACAAGATACACCCTGTACTTCCCCTTTCTGAGGAAAGGAAAGAGTGCCTCTCTGAAGTGCTGGAGGTGCTGAATGAGGTGGGGTTTGCTGGGTTAGATGCCTGCAAGTATAGCAGACTGAATCATCTGACTATTGAGCAAGAATGTCAGAGACAAGAGAAAACCAAGAGCAAGTGGCCAGGAGCACAGCAGATAAGACAAACAGAATTGCACATTCTCATGGCACCAGGCTGGTTGGGAGGGACATTCATCTAAAACTCTGCTAGGAACCAGTATAGATCTGATACTGGCCTAATTGGTCACTTTTAGCTCTTCCTCCTTCTTCCACAACTCCTTGCACTTCTACTACATTTAGCACTTTGGAACGAGCAATAATCAGTTCCCACTTCCAGAAAGGGAAAATATACTATTTGAGAGGGCTTGCTGCAAAGAAAACAAAAAGATATGTCTATTTTTTCTGAAGGCCATTAAAGCCCATGTCACCGATCTTAGAATCATAGAATAGTTAGGGTTGGAAAGGACCTTAAGATCATCCAGTCCCAACCCCCCTGCCATGGGCAGGGACACTTCACACTAAACCATGCCACCCAAGGTTCTGCCCAACCCAGCCTTGAACACCACCAGCGATGAAGCATTCACAACTTCCCTGGGCAACCCATTCCAGTGCCTCACCACCCTTACACTGAAGAATTTCTTCGTTATATCCAATCTACACTTCCCATGTTTAAATTTGAACCCATTACCCCTTGTCCTTTCACTACAGTCCCTAATGAAGAGTCCCATTCCAGCATCCCTATAGGCCCCCTTCACATATTGGAAGGCTGCTATGAGGTCTCCATGCAGCCTTCTCTTCTCCAGGCTGAACAACCTCAACTTTCTCAGCCTATCTTCATACAGGAGGTGCTCCAGTCCCATGATCATCCTCATGACCCTCCTCTGGACTTGTTTCAACAGTTGCATGTCCTTTTTATGTTGAGAACACCAGAACTGCACACAATACTCCAAGTGAGGTCTTACAAGAGCAGAGTAGAGGGGCAGGATCACCTCCCTCAACCTGCTGGTCACACTTCTTCATGGCATTCAGTTGAACCCATTTGAACGATTCACTTGAGTGGATATCAGGAAAGTCTAACCTGAAAATGACTCTGTTTATGCAACTGCAGCATAATTTGGAATAATGAGCTTATTTAATCTTATTGTTATTACCTGATTTATTCTTTCTTCAGTGCTGTCAATAATGAACTGGTATTACCCTTTAAATGACTGTAAGTAGGAAACAGGTATGAAAAATGCAGAAAGTATTAGTTTAAACAACAACAGAAGGTACCAAGGATTGGTTACCTGTACTATCCTTGGCGTGTTTTGTAATTATCTCTACAGAACTGAGAATTTTGGTTCTAGATGAAGAAGAAAGACAGCATTTCAATGATTTTTCTCACCTTTGATGGCATTTTCATAAAGGAGGAAAGAAGTATGCGTACTATTAAAAATGGAAAATATACAGGCTTCTATATAGGTACACATTAATTTCATCACAACAGCCATCATTGCTCAGATGAAAAAAAACTATTCTCCCTGAGAAACATGATACTGAAACACAAACATTAGAGATAGAAAAATGATTTGGTGAAGTCATTATGTGCTATACTCCACTTTGCTTAATATTACCAATATGCAAATACTAGCATTAAAGAATACAGGCTGGGGGCATATTGCTCCCAAATGAGTTTAGGGTGGGGTTTTTTTTGATAGGGCTTTGCTTCACTGCTTCTTTTTATTAAGCACACAGAGATATTTAAGAAGAAGGGCTAAAAATCCATTCTGTGCATGGAGAGAGGACATACACATGAAGGGAATGTAAAAGATAATAAAGCACTACTTTTTGACTGTTCCTGGAACACAGTGCTACTTTTGTATCAGAAGAGTGTGTGCCAACTTCAGATTAGCATTTAATGAACCCAGGCAGGAAATGGGGGATGGGATAGGGTGCACAGTGAGCAGGTCCTCATCTTAAGCCTAAAGCCATATATAGGAAACCTGACAGAAAGTGAGCTTTTGTCCAGGCTTTGAAAGGCTCTAAACTGAAAGCATTTCCTTTTCCACACTGTCAGGCTGGCTCAGAAAAGCTGTGGGGCAGTTGAGGTAAATGATGCTAAATTTGGCTACGAAGATTTCAACAACAGCATGAGCAACAGTGGCAAAATTCAGATTTTACTTGAGAAATGAACTGTTTCTTAATGCACATGGCAGCAGCTATTATCACTAGGATCATTTTGGAACAATAATTTGGACTTCTTTAACATAAATAAGTCAATAGAAACAATTAAGAAACAAAGACGCTGTGAACTAGAAGTAAACCTTCACTGTTTCTATTTCCTTAGCTGTCTTGTCTTTTTTTTTTTTTTTTTTAAGCCATGAAGGGTCACATATTACATTGACTTGGTTATAGTCTACACTATACTCCATGCATGAGTAATTAATTGGGCTTTTTCCACCTTATATCTAACAAGTATCAATAAAGGAATACATAGTCAAGAAATCTTTCTTTTTTCACACGACATAGGTATTTTTAACACTATTGTAACTACAGACCCATGCACAGATAAGCATTATGTGCTTTACGACATACAACCAACACAGTACATGCCAGATAGCTTGAAGTGTAAGTTACAGAACAAAGAAATGATGCATGGATACAGACCTTTGGAGGCACAAGAGAAAATAATGAGATGGTACTGGTTAGCACAATGGTGGTATTGCCAGCATACCAGCCACTTATCCTTTGTCAAGTTTTTCTAGTATTGTGGCAACTGGGAATTTTCAAGAAGATACTGAATGTGGATAATGAGAAAACTTTGAGATCCCTGTCATGATTTCACTTGAAGCAGGAGGAGCACAATGGGAGAAAACATACTGCGAGGAGATTCTCATTTCATTGGCTCTATTGCACAGAACAAGGTTCTGGTCCATGCTGTGGACTCGCAGTCACTGTGGTGATATGCATAAATAACAAAGCAGCCTGCAGCCTATGCCATGCCAGAACGTGGAAAACAAGATGTCAAACCTCACATTATACTTACTGCATCAATGAAAATAGCCAAAAGAGGCACATCTAAGGTTCCTCGGTAGCTAGTCTGAGGCGGATGGGCTAGGGAGTAACTTCTCAGTTTCACCCTCAGTGATGTAGGCTGAATGAACAGCATAAGATGCCCTTAAGGAACCATAAGAAAGGATAAGAAGAAAATCTGGGCTTCCTCACCAGAACTATGAATGCAACCAAAGGCAGGCAGAATGCTAAAGAGGCAGAGAACACTGGACAGGGACCAAATCTGCTTCCAGCTTCCTCAGTGCTTTGTGGAGAGCTGTGAATGAGTTTGTCCTGAGAGACCTGATGGTCTCAGCCTTTCCTCTGCTGCACATGACTCTTGGAGACATGTAAATAGTCTCTGCTCTGCATGGCATTTCTGACTCCTGTTCTGGCTTCCTGTAGGCAGCCACACACTGTTTAAGCCACCTTCACATAGCTGAATACATTAGACATGGGCCAGATGAGTAGTGGTTTCTGTTTTCATACATGACTGACATTTGCTGCAGAAGACAACATCCCAGTACAAAACAATACTGGACAATGAACATAGATAGGGATATCCTCCCCACTGCCCGACAGACTGGAAGATACCAACATATAGTAAAATTCTGTAGGTTCAATGATTTCTAAATTCTGGTGATTTAAAATTACATTTGTGAAAGAGTTTTAAATTAGATTCATGATACTGAAAGCTATTTATAAATGCCCTACAAAGCTTTTCCAAAAACTACATGGACCTGACCACTGGGTGGTCTCAACAAGGCGGGAGCGCCAGATACAGCAACACAGGATGGAGACACTTTGTTTTTCTGGCTTGCACCATCTAATGTGTTTTCAGCATACACTGAAACTGTTTCCTATACAACCATTCACTTTAAGGGGGCTGCTGGTCATATGTGAAACCCTTTAGTACTTTGCTTTATTTTACTTTTGTTAAAGGTAGAATGCTTTATTTATACAGACTAAGGTAAATATTCATTCCCTAAATAAAAAAACAGGTTTAGTGAAACACATGGTAAAAGAGGTAATTAGATTAGAGGGGATCTCATAGCCCTTCAGCTCTCTGCAGGCTAAAGAAGCCTATATAACAAGATTAGCAAATTTTCAGTGATTTCCTAAAGAAGGTTCAAAAATTAAATATTCCCTGAAGCTGCTTTAAATATCTAACTTTTCTTTGTTATTCACTGCAGTCTGTATGAAATGTAAAATTTCTGCTTTCTTATCTGTGCAAACAGGTGCTACCTTTGTAGGAGTGATTTATTGACTCAGATGTAGGAATTAGTGTGTTGCTTTCATTTAGCCAGAATTAAAGATCTTTATATTTTTAGTGAAAAGTTGATCAACATATTTCCTGCTGGTATTTGTTCTGCATGTAATCTGTGAGGCAAAAGAACAGGATTCTTGGTATAATTCTTAATTTCTATTCCTTTAGCACAAAACCAGCAGCTCCTTGCATCTGCACCACTGGGCTATATAGTGGCTTCAATGAGGCCATGATCTCACCGAGCCTCTAAGTCCTCATTACATGTCAAGTCTACTGAAACCATGACTATCATTGCTATGCTGTGTTCATCTTAATCTTATAACAAGTAAACTAATATTCTTTTCCAATAATACAAAGGGTATTAAAAAGAAAATAATACTATACTTGAAACATAGAGCCAAAGCACAAGGATATTTTAAAATTCATTTTCATCTTATGGGAGCCAAATCACATATTAGTTCTCAGGAGGTATAAAGAAGAAAGAAGGTGAAATGGGCCATTTAATAGAGGACATCCCTCATTTAAATAGTAATAACCAAATTTAGATATGCATGACTGGCAGTCCTTATGGTTAGGTCTCCACTGGTTATTTCCACCTCTGCTTCTGGCCATGTACACCAGTCAATTGTAGCCAGGAAGAACTGATGGGAATATAATGACATGCTTTCTGCAAATATAGCAAATCCCACTCTTCAGCCTAAATTCTCTTCTAACATCCATTGAATCACTAATTTTGCACATGAAAAAATATTTTCTTCACTGAAGAAGTGCCAGAGATAATCCCCTAACCCCAAAAGTCAAGACGCAGGGTCACCACCTGACCCTTACATACATGATTTATTTTTACAGAATAATCGTGTTCATGATTATGTTGCTCCCCAAGTCCCATACAAGGAGGAATCAGTTAGTAGGGGGATTAAATCCCACATATTTTAATCTAGGAAAATGTCCAGCAGTGATAATTCAGGCAACAAGTACAATGTAATATTTCACCAATCTTCAGAAATTTATGATGAGACACCATCATCTTCTCCCCCAGTTTAACAGGGCATCAATGTCATCAGCAGATGAGATCTGGACAGGTCTAGATTGCTGAAGCATATTCTTTAGACTTGTCCAAATGCAACGCAAGAGCACAGGTTGTCAAGAAAACAAAAGCAACTAAAACACAGTGCATTTTGCTTTCCTAAAAGATGAGAACTATGGGCCAAGTTCAGCTGAAGAGTAGGAAGACACTTCAACTCCACTGAAGACAAACAAAGATGAAACTGGCCCAAAGTTGTCTGGACTTGCAAAACCTGTTTTTCTTATTTCTGTAGGCAGGGTTGACTGTGTGAAAGGATCTCCCCATGTCAAGCTAAGTGAGGAGAAAACCCCCACCTGTTTAAAGTCTTAATTAGACATTGACACTGCACCCTCATAATGAAAAAGAATTAAAACAAATTCATTTTTAGATAGGTTTTTTATGCTCTGGGATATAATTCCAGTCCCCTACAACTTAATTAGCTAAATATACAATGTAACCTTCCATCTGGCAGAGTAATTTAACAGAAATAATTGTGCACCACCATAACTCAACGAGACACTGAGGAAAACCATTGAAATGCTATTTCCTTTCCTTTGGAAGAGAATTATGTACAATTTCAGCATGCTTTGCATTTCTAACAGTTAAAGCCAACAGGGAGGTATCACTCTCATTTATATTACTTTCCCATGAGAAAATCAAAAGCAAAGTACAAAGCTTATGCCATTGTTCATGAATGGCTCTGTAATACTTACTTAGCTTTAGCCAGAACATGTTATTTGGCAGCTAAACCCCTTAATTTGAGTTGTGGGTTTGAAGAGATTTTTCAGTGAAACTATGTTTTGCAGGGGTTTGGAGAAGTGCAATCTTTACAAACGAACGTTTTCTATTTTGGATGACCTGATACCATGTGATTTCCACTTTTCACTTCTCAGTCCGTTTCTCTCTTTTTGCCATCTTTTAGATGCTCTTGTTTACTTTCCTAAGAGTTTTCAACTGTCCCTGCCCTAATACAGTGGAAGAAAAATCCTAGTCCCACTGAAATCAAACAGGACAGTTTCTACTGGCTTCAAACAGTCTCAGATTTTTCATGCAATACTTTTAACTTACTTATCCACAGACTTTGAAATGCCCATTAAAACCATTCCACTTCTTTTTCAATGGACATTATGCTCTTATAATGCCTTAGTATTTAAGACTGCTCTCTGCTCTTATTTAAACTAAATTTTCCTTTAGGTTCAAAAGTCAAAAAGGTGCCAAGTATCTGATGACCTGCTTATCAAAAAGTTACACATGCTACTTGTTAATGATAATTTATATAACCTTTCTGAAAACATACACAGTTTGTATAAGAAAAATCTTTATGTAACCATATAAAGCAGAACTTTGTAATTCAAATTTGGCTATGCATTGGGTAGTAGAAGGAGAAGACAGTATTTAAACCAAGACTGTATAATTAGTCTAGCCATCAAGAAGGTTCAGTACGTAGCACAGCAGAGTAGCTGCTAGCAAGACCAAAGTGATATGCATACAAGTAGTGGCATCTTTTCTGAAACAGAAATACAGTGAAGAAACTTCATACCCAGGTCATCTTGAAAACAAGTAAGAGTCAGCCCCATGTAATGTCTTCGCTTCCTGCAGTTTAAAGTAAGTGTTAAATAAAACATATTAGAGGAACAACCTGGCTCTGCAGGGAAGTCTATGATGATGAAGTCATCCTGGTGATGACTCCTGTTGAATCCTTGTGGAGACTGGCTGCTTTCATGATATCAAAGTATACCTACAAGTTCTTTTCTCTCTGCCACTGTCATTAAGCCTGCCCCTACCATTCATTTTTATTTTTTTTTTTTTAGTTTTAAGCTATCTCAAAATATTTCCCCTCTAACTGGAGCCAAATTAGAGTGACAGGACATCCCTCCTCACCCCCAGCTTAGGAGGCTGCAGAACCTTGACAGACCTGAGATGACTACAGCCCAGCACAGTAGCTACAACAGTATTACATTTCTTAAGAGCTGCTGGCTCCCAGGGGCTGAACTCTGTTTTGGCTTGTTCATTACATGAATCCGGAAGAAGCTGTTAACAACAGTTTGCTTCAGATTCACTCCTCAATTGCAAGTGAAAGTTTCTTCTCTAAAACCTCTTACTACTCATTATGACCTCTCACATTACTGATAGTGAATTTAGGAAGGCTAAAAAGGTCTGGTGATTAATGGGAAGAGAAGTCAAGAAAAAGAAGGGCTGGGAATCAGGACACTTTTGTTGTTCCTTCTCACTGTGTTAATTAAGCACTGGTGTCTCCCTTTGGGCACATGTCCTAGTCCAGATTTGTCAAGACTGTTCATTAACCCAGGAAAACAAGGACTCTGAAAGGCAGGAATATTTAGCACTTCTGAAAAATGGGACAGAATGAGAAGAACTGCATCATGTCTACTTTGTTTCCCTGCTTCAATAAACAAAATGTCTCTCCCATCTATTGTGCTCACTCATAAACTTGGAGAAAAATAACGCTTCCCTCTACCGAGCTTGACTTCTTCATTTTGGCAGATATAGTAATTGAAGATTTGCAGTCCTCTAAGCCTTTTTTTTATTATTTTTACTGAAGACCAAAACAAATCCACCTTTTTCATATACTGTTACTTCACAAGAGTGTTTTCCTAGAAAATGCAAACAGAAATGGAATTTGGTGGCACAAAAAGGAAAGGAAGAAAAACTTTCACACACAACCTGTTTTTCTTCTCAGTTTCAACTGCTCCAGTAACTGTGTCACTAAGTGCAGAAAGAATGGTAAGGAAATAGTCTAATTATTATTATTTTTTTTTAATTACGTCTTCTGAGTTCTCATTCAAGAATCTTTCACTCTCATTACACCAGAGCTATGCTGCTATTCTACTGCCTAATCAGGTTAACATACTATGGTTTTTACAGAGTGATCATGATTGTGCAGCACAGCATTCTTCCTCTCTTTCACCACAATATTAAACAATCCTTCATCTCTTTTTTCCTATATGAAATTACATAATTTCTCCCCTCCAAGCAAGAACCTTGCGCTATTTGCTATTAAAAAACCAAACAACAACAACAACAAGCTATAATTATATTCATCATGCTTCCAATTTTTGGAAAGCGTGCTGCAAACATTTTCTCAAATAGTACTGAGTGATTTTCAGATCCTTAAGTGGAATGAAAGCTGTAAGTTTACAACTTCACCAGCAAGGAAAGATTCAACTGGCATGAACCCAAAAGAAAAATAGTAATAGATAGTGATTGACATTCCCATTCTGCCACGATTGTGCTAAACTCAGGTAAAAAAACCCACAACATTTTATACTTCATATGATGATGTTCCCAGGAATTTCTTCCAATAAAAGCCAAAACTCAAAATGCAAAATACATAAATTCCACCTATAGCAACATTATAAAAAAGCATGCAGCTTTGGTTACAGAGCTAACCTTTATTGGCATTTACTGGCTTCGGCTGGTTTGCATCAACACTTGCACACAGAAAAGGAAATGTTACAGATTGAAGAAAATGCATATATCACTGCCATTTGCCAAAATTTTTGCATATATTTCCACAAGGTAAAAATACCCCAACAAATAAACAAAAAACAAAACCTTTTTTTGGAAAGAACTTATACCTTATCAAACCCATGTTGTTTGTCCGTTTTTGTTAGTTTTATAGCAACCTCATCAAGCATATAATATTTTTCCTGACTGATAGGCACAGACTGATGGAATTGAACAATCAAAAGTTCCCTGTACTAAATGATCAGCTCTTCAGAAGCACCCAGCTCCCATCCCAGCTCTTACAACAGTCAGTATGAATTTCCAAAGTGTTCAGTAATAGGAAGGAATTTTCAAACATCTCTGGGTAATTTAGACACATTAGTCTCATTGAAAGTTAATGAGCCATTTGCTGCTCATGCTTTTGGGTGCTTCGCAGAAAACACAAGTTATGACTGGTATCCATGGTGAAAGTTGTGGACATTTTAAAAATTTGCTCTTAAGCTGTTTAGGCTAAATTCTGCTCTTAGCTACAGATGTGTAGCTTCTCTTTATGGTATATTTATCTGCCCAATGAAGCAATAGCTCCCCTTGCTCTGCTCTTTTAAAAGTCTGTCAACACAGAGCATCTGAATGCAGCTGCGCAAAGGGCTGCATATCCTGGCCTCTAGCCCCTAGGACAGTCCCAATCTTCCATGCAACTGAGCTATGTGAAGCCCACTGCCAACAAATTCTGCTGCATCTTGCACAGAAAGAAATAATCCACACAGCTAAGAGAGTTACTGACTAAGGACAGTCACTGCACTAGACTGTCAACTCTGTTGCCTAACTGTAAACACAGAGAGCAAGACTCTAAGTCTTTCCCCAGTTATGTATTATGTATCTTTCCCTATCTATGTATCCCAACAATCCAAATACCAGAAGAGTAAAAGCTGCTAAGAATATCTTCCTCTTTAGTATAGCCTCTCTGGATTAATTTTTAAAAAATGAATAAGGAGATGCATACTAATTAAGCAAAGGTTAAATAGATTACTGAACAAGAAAGTGAGCAAGAGAGAGTCAGTGTCCCCTTAGCATTGAAAAACGCATTAGGATGTCAGGAGAGAATCAGTCAGCTTTGCTGCCCATTGAATCTAATATTAGAACAATCGATTCAGTCAGAGTTACCTTCCAACAGCATTATATTGAAGTTGGAGAAGAGAAAGATAGATCTGCATGTTATATTATGAATATGAAAAGTAAAATTGAGAAGCAAAATGAAACTGTGCTTAAAATCCACAACAGGTATTCCTTTCTTAAGGCTGAAAGGAATGTGAGGTCTGCTTTCATATGAATTGCTGACTTCATGCAGGTTCAGCAACACAGAGGGGTTTACCAGGAGCCAGTGGCAATAAGCTTTCACAGCCTAAAGGAAAGGAAAAGAGGTTCAACCCTCATGGCAAAGGTCAGATTTCTGCAGGCTTATAGCCTGTCTATATGCATGAGTGTTCGTGGGACATCTTTGTCTAGTAAGGTCCCATGAGAATGACACAGGCTCCGCAATGTCCCCTCTGCCTGGAGGATGGCCCTATAACCACCCAGATCAGTTTAGGGTCATTTGACTTGTGTCAACCTGGTTCCTGTTGCTTTTACTATCAACCTGATGTACAATCACTGCAACCTTTGTGGGGTGTTGCTGAAGGCTGGAATTAAACAACTCTAGTATATATAGAATCTGGACGTGTAAACAGGATATTTAACAGTTGCTATTTTCATGGATGTGGAGAGCTATCAAATATACTCCCTTTTTAAGATACAACATGCTGTATACTTCATTTATATATGCTTATCAGAATCACTATGCAAATGTCATAGAAATGTTTATGCTAATGATTATATTAGTATTTGTCTATTTATTCTGTAGATATCTTTTCAGAGAGTCATCATGACCTCTGTTCAATTTTGGAACTGATGCACTGCATGCCCAAATATTTGGAATAACATATAGAAAACATCTGGATTTAATTATATTATAGTCCTCTTATGCAGACAATGGGAATTGAATTAAGGAATATTTTGAAACCCCCACAGAGATATAAAAGTATTAGCAGCTGCACGAGAACTTTACTGTTACAATGTTTGAAAATGTTTTGTTTTACAGATCAACAGTCTGACACATCATAAATATCAATCATAACATTGAAGATATACAAACATGGAAGAAAAATTAAAACTTGCATTACAAAAGCATGTAGATGAATTTATAGAATTTAGAAGATGTTGCGTGTGTCCTTTCATTTTAAAAATGAAAATGTGTATTCTACTGGCACAGAAAATATATGTTGTACAGTGGTATTGAGCAGAGAACCACATAAGGGCTTATTGTGGCTGAGTAGCCCAAAAAAGATTTTAGAAAATCTTGTTATATTGCCACCATATTGTACAAAAAGTAATTCAGCTAGAATAAATCAGCGTTTTGCTTTTCATGCTTTCATTTCTTTGAAAATATTTGGGGATATTATATGAGCTTAGAGTCTGCCCCAAAGTATTAGATACAGACTGGATTTTCTTTCTGAATGTATGCTGGTTCCAAATGCCACTTCTTTTCAAGTCAGTACCAGTTTTGCAGTTAGTTTTCAGTCTCCCAGTGGCTAAATCTCATTCAAAGACTGTTAGCACAGTATGGGGTCAGACCTTCTCTCTGAATGTAACTGTATCACTCAACAGCAGACTCATGCAATAAGCGATCTAATGTTTTCTTTTCTTTTTTTTTTCTCCCCTCTTCTTAGTGTCTCCCTGCATTCCTGGATACTAGTCAGTGCACCAAGGACCCAAGGCAACAGCCACATGGACTCCACCACCATCCCTCTAGCTTTCTTTATCATGCAGGAAAAGTCAAGGCTACAGTTCACCTGCTGTCAAGACAAAAGTTTCAGTTGCTAAATCCTCTGAAACACTTAAATGAAAATGTTCTTGTACAGTATTATGTATTTCTAAGTGTAAAAAGCACACAAAAAAGTGCGCATGCCTGTGTATGCACATATGCAACTTTGACAAGCAGTGATACAAGATATAATATTAATCCAAGTCCTCCTTTCCATGAATTCCCCTAAAAATTCTGTGGAGCAACATCATCTGAAGACAGATATTGCATCTACCATGCAAAACAGAGAGATCTAAAAGTAATACTGAAACAAACAAAATAATGCCATAAAACACTCATGAAATTATGGTCTGTTTAAAAACTAAATTTATCAGGACTGAAGCTTGCACTAGCTGTTAAGCATTGGGAAACACCAACTCCTGATACCAGCTGGTCTTCACCTTGTAAAGATGCAGTCAGGATCTGTGAACTTACCCATAGCATCATCCTGAACAGGCTTTGTGGACTATGATACATGTCTTGCTGATGATCAGCCTGGTTAAAGTAAAAGGCAGGAGAATTGCTGGGTAAGGGGCTCGAATAAACTACACTAACTCACCCGTTTTACGAAGAGGAAAATCATCCTTGGCATCCTGTGCTCCTGGTAAAGTATATTTGTATGGTGGTGAGGCCCCGCTCAGGGGTGGAGAGCTTTGATCCAGTGAGGTATGGTGGGCAGCCCTGCAGCAGACACAGAGAGGTCACAAATTAGCAGTCACTGAGGTGACCAGCAGTAACTATCTACACATGTTGTACACATTTCTCAGCTGTGTTTATGTTCTTGTTCATCTAAGTGTGCACAAACCACAGGCTCATGTAACCAATTTCTCTCTTACAGTAAGTTACGGAACTCCTTGGGATTCCCGAGAACGTGTTTTTTGCACTCATTATAACAGTCACATAGGATAAGAGTAATGTTGACCTACAGACAGGATCTGTCACCAGTTTTGGGAATTGACCATTTTAGACTCTTGCATTTTAATATGAACCAGCTGGGGCACAGCAAAAGCCATTTACATCTTGTTTATCACATACAAATAGATGCACATTGATCCAAGCCTCTTCTATCAAAATCTGGGGGATTTTCAGGGCAGGAGGGCTTGTATAAAACAAAGCAGAAATACTGAGTTCATCTTATCTCTGAAAATAAAAAAGCAAACTATTTAGTGGCCAAGGCAGATAAAACCTTGCATGTAAGTTCAGTTTGTAAGTTTTGTGAGCACAGCACTCTGCAGCACGTAGCACTCACTTCAGCAGAAGAGTTCCAAGCTGAAGAGTACTTTCCGACAACTGCTGGATGAAAGAAACAGTGTGGGCAGATCTTTTTGAACATGGACACTGCAAATTGCACAGAAATTGCATCATTTGGCCAGAGAGGGAAAGTTTTAAGCTTTGTTTTTATCTAAACATAATTTTACTTGGCCTTTTACAGAGTCTCTCCCTATCTTCCCAAGGTAGTGAGGTCAATCAATACTGTGACACTGCCAAAGGGGCACTACCATGAGACCATGAGAAGTTCTACATGCCCTAGTGTAGCACAAGACACCCTCTGCAGAACTTTTTGGTCTCACTCATCTGAAGGCTCGAGAAATAAGCTTAGATTACTAGTCCAGAAATCTTATGTATGCAGGTGAATCTTATACATTATCTGGGAACCAAAAATAGTGTATCTCCACCAGAAACAATGTAACTATATATTAAATCATGTTATCACAATGCTCTGATTAGCTCACAATGGAAACTCCAAGAGCAGACCTTCAGTAATTCCTGTTAAAAAGTACAAGATGGAAATCAAGCATACCATATGCATTTCTGTTTGTCCTACTGAAGATCAATTCAGGTGTAACATTGAAGTCTTTCAGAAATGCAGTGAGTTAATTTTATTGGATTGACTTACGTGTCTGTTGTAAAAACTGTAAACTCTTAAAAAGTTTGGGGTTGGAGCTAGATGACCTTAAGGTAATTTCCAACCCCAACTATTCTGTGATTCTATGACTCTATGTTAATAGGCCCATTCCAGGATTCAAAAAAATCACTTGTTTCAGTGGTCTAAGCAGATACTTATCAAGGCCAAGGCATCATAAGAATAAGCAGTTTGGCATTCTCAAATCCATTTAAGTAAGAAAGGTCAAATGACTTCTACCCTTTTCAAATCCTTGTGAGTTACTTACACCATTCAAATAACTTCACTGAAAAGCAGCAACTTTTCAGAAAGAAAAAGTTATGTGATTAATTCAAAATCCAAGTAAATCAAACACAAGCTGTTCTAACTGCAAAAAAAATGAAGAGACTACGAAAAATGACAGGTATAGTTGTAAAATTTAAAATAGCATCAAGAGATGAAGCAGCTGAAATAAAAAGTTAATACAAATTTCTGACAGCATCTTATTCTGTATAGTTCTCGTGCCTAAGCGCTGAGTACTCTTCAGTTCAAGCAGAAATATTACACTTCTAGCTTTTTGCAAACTTCTTGGTTGAACTTCTGTTTTGTTCTAAAGGCAGACTCTCAATACCCCTGCTGGAGAAGCATTGTGGCAAGTTTAACAGATACCTCAATGAGGCAAGGAAACGGCTTAATACTGAACATACGTGTACCAGAGCTTGGGGTGGCGGCTCATGGAATGATTCTTTCCATTTGCTGGAGAGTCTTTAGTTGCCGATTTACTCAACAGGAACTCTTGAAGTTTCTGCTTCACTTCGGTACTGGCCACTGCTCCTAAGACACACAGAGTTAAACACATCTTTCCTTAAAAAAAACAAAACAAAACAAAAGCCAAAACACAAGAAAGAGCCCACTTCTTGCTGTTGGAAGTGTTGTAAACTATAAAAATACTGGTGGAAAACAGTAAAAATGAAATAACATTCAAATTAAATGCATGTCTGTAGAAGACTGAAGTTGGCCATAAGCCAGTTATCCAGTGAAGTAATAAGGAATATTTCAGCAGTTGACTAGGCCATTTATCCAGGACCAGATGTATCTAAAGAATTTAAATTATTTCCTAATAATTCCCAAATACAAAACCAAGGATAGAACTAAAAAGACAGCGACAAAAGGTCACTTGAAGTTTTCAGAAAAGAATGCTTTTTTTAATCTTTTAGTAAAGTAATAGCCCAGCAAAACTGCCCCCTGAACAGAGCAAAGAGACAGTAGTGAGCCTTTTTATTCAAGGCACTTTAAAGCCTGTACCTGTGATGCCTAGAAGACAAACCACAGTCTGAAAAATGAGTCTTTGTTAATAACTCTACTCTTATGACACAAAACCAACAGAAAGACCAAAACACCAGGAAGACACAGTTCATTTTGACCTCTCTTGGTGGCTAATTCAATACAGTACAAGAAGTAGGGCATGTCAATTTCAGGTTAAAGTGCCAATTCCTACTTACAGCATGGGACACGCTTCTTTACTAACACATCAGTCTTCATAAAAACAGCACATGAAAAAAAATCTTTAGCTTTCCGTAAACAGTGACAAAAAAGGAAGAAAACCCCATCTCTTTCAAAGTGGCACCACCAAGGCATATTGATACTGTAAATATTTGGTTACTCAACCCTGACACAGCACAGCTAGCTGGTGAGCATGTGCCCCTGTGACCTAGTTCCTATAAAATACCTCCATTACCCTTCAGCTTCAGACCCAACTCCCCTCTCCGCACCTCCCTTCCCTCCTCTACTTATTAAGTAAATCAGTAGCAATGCAAACACTGTGACTGGGCCCGGGGGTCAAGAGTGCTGCTTGGCTGGATGCTACATACTGAACAGCCACCCAGAAAGGCAAACTAAGATGTAAACCATTAATTTCACTGCTCCTCCTTGGGTGGGAGCACTAGTAAAGCCAAACTTTCATATGGAGGCTGATTTTTCATGTCACTTACAGGAACCTTTTATTCCTGTAGTTTCCGCCACCCTTACACTGCTGGTTTGGTAATGCTTCCAAGTATTCATCATTCACCAAAGTACTAGAAGCACCATGGGCGCCTTAATTTCTAAAGCCTACGATACAGCACACCTACAACTGCTGAACTGCTACATTTTTCCATTCAAGTGAAAGAGGCAGGAGTATAATGTACAGGTTTTTTCCTGCTTCAGTCTTTGTCAGTTAATTCTTGAGGTCATTTAGCAGGGCAAGTAACAATATCTGCTCATGCCAGCTACATTTTGAATACCTTCATGATGTACGTCAACCTGATTTTTAAACTGACCTCACTAAGGAGAATTATTTGTATGTGTCTCCCTCTAGTGAGCACCAAATCCCAGCAGCATACTTTGTATCTGTCATTTGCCCTAGAGCAGTGCATGAGCTAGAAGTAACTTCTAGCTGGGATACATGAAAAGGCATCAAACACAAACATAAGGTAGTTTGAAAAAGTACCAGCAAAAGTGTCAGAAAGTTTCAGCCAAAGATATTCTTAAATATTTTATATTTCCAACCTTGAAACAACATTTGAATTAGCATATAATTTCTTTTTGGTTTTGTTTCATTTAGTAGTGCTTTCTGCATTGGGAAATAACACCTGCAGAAAGAAGTTCTCCCATGAAGATTCCTTCCTTATAAAAAGAGTTAGATTCCTGAGAGTCGTATACACGGGTCTGTCAAAATGTGCTTTCCTGCAGTCACACACCAACAAAATGTGCTTTTCTGCACACACACCAACTACGTGTTTCTGCGGGTGCAGGAGGTGGCCCTGCCTTTCTGCAAGCACAGCCTTGACTTCTCTAGTTGCGTATTTTACACAGTAACAGGCATGCTTCAGGTTCCTGCTCATGGTCCATTCTGTCTGGGAGAAAGCGAAGGGAAACAGATTAATTTCTTAGTAGAATTCATGGTACATTGGCTCTTACTTTCTCGGCCTCTTTCTTTGCCTCGGAGGGGAGGAAGCTGTTGTTCCCTGCGGTGCCTCTCCAACTCCTGCTCTTGTCTCTGCTGCTCCAGTTTTTGCTCTTTTTCAATGAGTTCTTGCTGTTGTTTAATGGCTAGGAGTTCCTGTTGTAACTTGCACAGAACAGAAAGGATAAGAAAGTGCAGTTTGCACTGTTTTCTTGGTCACTCTTGGCTAAAACACCCCCCTGAATAACTAACAGTGCCTGATTTTGTGCTTACACTTCTGTTCACCTCTTAACTGACTTTCTCCAGTCTCTGAAGCAGGATAGTGCATTACTGGATGTCACTAAAATGAACTCTAATGTCAGGTAGCAGCCTGCTTCTCTGGTTTCACTTCTTTCTCTTTTGGCAAAAATGCCTGGAAACTTCACAAGGTTCTTTGCCAGTGCATGACCCAACTCTGGCTGCTGTTCTCTGCTGCATTTGTCAGCTCCATTGAGTGGAATCTTAGCACAGTAGCATAATGGCAAGTAGATCAGAAGGAAAAAATGGAAAGAAGGGTAAGATCATAAATTCACAGTCAAAATCCATTATAGCAATCCTACTATAGTGCATGTAATCCCATAAATCATTTTATTTTTACATATTATGAGAGGCAGCCCAGAGAAGAGTGAAAACACAACATTTTCAGGGCCTGCCTCCATTTTACAAATGAAGACATTATGCACTTGCCCATCAATCCGATTTGTGGGCAGGCCCTCAAATAGTAGCACAAAAAAGCAGTCTTCAAATATACTCAAAACCTGCACATATAAGAAAGCAAGCCATATTGAAGTCTGGCTGAATAAACAGTTTTGTAAAATAGGCGGTTTGATTTTCTGAAGACATAGTGGTTTCATGAGCTTGATAATTTTTATAGTACTGCCTTGGTCTGCTGTTAGCGACTCACTGGTAAGTGCCAGCAGTTTTGCTTGAAAAGGCTTTTATCACCCAAATGCAGAGAAAGAAGCACTCAAACACCATCTCTCAGCCACAGTCAATCTTTCAGGCATGTTCCCTTTTCATGCCTGTCTAAGCATATTCAGTTTGCAGATAAGCGAGGGATAAATGAAAAATGTTGCTACCTTAATGTGCTCCTGGAGCTGGGCCTGATGCTGGCGGGTCAGGTTTTCATGCTGCTTCTGAAACTCTGCAATCAGCAGTTGTTTCTGAATTTGCTGCTGCTGCTGGATCAGAAGTAGTTCCTGCTGTAGCTGTTTTTCACGCATAATTGGGTCCACCATGGGAACCATCATCCTGAGATCAGTTCGCAAGTCTAATGGTGAGATAGGTTCTAATCCCACAGGAACCTCTGGCTTCACATCCACTGTGGGAAGAAAACAACAAAACATACACATATAAAATATAACTGGAGAAGGAGAATAGAGATCATTCCCACTGGGGAAAAGACCAATTTAAATCAAAGATTTCTTCAATGTAGAGACCTAACAAAATACTAACACATAATGCAAACTTCAGACATTCTCTACTAGCAAATGGAGATTTTACAAATGATCTTATCACTTTCTTTCCAGTCTGCAAAAAATACTGCCTGATTAATATCCTGCGAAGCAGAGTAAAGTAACCCAGTTCTAAAACCATGTTGCCGCCTAACAGAGCAATATTTAGGGAGAATCTCCTAGGTATTATTAATGCCTCACAAGAAACAGGGCACTTCTTCAGTGTAAGATGACAACCTTCCAGTTTGCACTGCATTGCAAGAGATTTTCCAAAGCCAGCGTGTAGATTTTCTGATGATGGAGTTATACATGAATAGCTACCCAATGTGACAGAGTTACTGTATGTAAATATACATAGGAACAACACATATAAAATTAGGAAATAAAAAAATAATTTGACACACAAACCAAGAAGTTTTAATACAGCTTTTTGGAAAGGAAACACCATGCTTGGCTTAGACATAATACGCTATATACAGTAAGAAAATAAAAATGTCTTGAATTATTCCAATTTGTTGCAGCAAGGGAATATATTGTTAATCCAGCATTAAAGTCCTTAATGAAGAATCCTGTTTCCTTCTATCTATTTAAATCAAAGGAACTAAATAGTAGCTGAAGAGAGATTTCATGATTTTCAAAACAACATTTGTAAAGTTCAGGTTTTCACATTTAGTGAAGACAGAGTGTAACTTTATCTGTTTCAAAAGAACAAAAAACTAGCAAGTAACATTTCTACAAGAGGAAAATAAAAGCAGCTGAAGGTCTCTGCTGAAGCTCAACAGTTCTGATTCCATCCACGAGAGGACAGTGGAACACAAACACATTCACCTCTTGCTACTGCTCCCCTATCTTCTTTGGAAAGTAAGATTATTAACTGAAAACAAACATGTTGTCGGAAACAAAGAGGGAACAAGATTTAAAGCGTATTTTCTCTTTTTGCTCTGCTACCACTGTATCTGTTTTCAAGGAGAAGATGAAAATGAAACAAATATTCTAGCAAGCAGTAAAAGCGTAGCAGCAAAAGTTGACACTGCAGCAAAATGGAGAACTTAACTGCAACTGTAGGATCAGATCTATTAGTAAAGAGTTTTATAACAAGAGACGAGACACCAAATCTCTTCTACTGATCATATTCTTGTCAAAAAAAAAAAAGAAAAAAAAATCTCGAAACATAAAATGTTCTGGGTTGTTTTGGTTCTTTTTTTATTTTTAATCCTAGTCATTGTTATTGCAAACTTTTGAGCATAATTTGCCTTCTTAACCTGCTATCCCAACAGAATGATTGTATCTAAGTGCTTTACTTTTGTTCTGAGACCAATCACTAAATTATAAAAAATCACCTTTAACTTACAAAAACTACCTGTGATTATAAATAATTGCCACAGACCAAGAGAAGCAGACAGGCAAACCCCCAGCCTTTCATCCCATTTATTCAGCAGCAATCCACATTCCATTTGTCTAAACTAAATATAGCTACGTTTATACAAGAAATCAATAGTGCTTGCAGAGAGCAGAGCAAAGGCATGAATATTTCATCAAACTCAGAGAGAAATGGCAATCAGCAAATTGACAGCAAACTGCATAGGCTGACCGACTCTCCAGATAAGTCTCTGCTACTCGGACAATGGCTTATTGCCTGCAAGTCACAATCTTATCATTAGTGCTCTATTTTTAACATTAATTGTGTTGTAGGTGACAAAG
This sequence comes from Psilopsiagon aymara, assembly GCA_024733675.1. NCBI lineage: Eukaryota > Metazoa > Chordata > Aves > Psittaciformes > Psittacidae > Psilopsiagon > Psilopsiagon aymara. Next base: position 40,718 of record JANRGW010035133.1, read on the forward strand.
GCTTATCATGTTTAAAGCGGGGAGATGGATTTTCTTACATTTTCTGCGAGAGGATCACAAGCCTTACTAGAAGCAGTAATAGTAACTGGAGCTTGGCAAACACTGCAGGGCCTGGTTTGCAATAGTGTTTGCAAACTAAACCCTGCAGGGTTTGGTTCAGAATAGTGTTTGCACTGCAGTTTTTTCCACAGATGCTGGCTACAAATCCACCCCTACAAGTCTGCATGTTGATTCAGGCTGATTATACTTCCTATCTCTGACGAGCATCCCACTTTTTCATTTTCAGAGCACTTTGCATGAGGGTTGGCCTCCAGATTTTTCCAACAATGGATATTCTCTTCCACTATTAGTAAAACGCAGGCTCAGTTGGGTGACATTCAAATTTTCAAGAATTTTTACACACTCAGATAATAAATCTGGTTCTGGAATATTTATTTCATCCAGTTCAACTTTACCTTAACTCTTAACATGGAAGAATATAAACATTATGGTAGCTCCAGATTGAATCCCCAGAAATCAATACATAATCTCTAATGTCATTTAAATGCCAATGTTTACTGACAAACAAAGACAAGCATTTATTTCCTGGCATAAATATTGTGAGCAATAAGGTTAGCCCCCCAATGCTATTAATAACTGCTGACATACAGAATACTAACTTTTGGGGGTAATTACTGTCTTAGAACTGTAATAGCTAATAATTGGCTGAATAGTCAACTTCATCAATGAAATTACTCTAAACAAGGAACTATAAAATCATCAATCAAACCAAATTGTTTGCTACTGTCTGTTAGGCAATGCCTAATGCCACAGGATATTTACATTTTCCTTACTTGTTACCAGCTGACAAGAAAGAGACAAAGCAGCATTGTGGAGGTACACCAGTGTGAAAAATGTAATGGAGCAGAAAATCGGAATCAGTCTTTAAAAACTTTGACTTCCAGCTGAAGCATCCTTCTCTCCACTACTACCCCAATGCAATTTTAAGGCTCAAAAGAGCAAAGGAGATGCGGGATGTTTATTCTCATTAGGGCTTTTCATGTTTTTTCAACACCCCGCCACCAACAGACACATGTATTTTTCAGTAGGAATGCTCTAATCAGTTCCCTCAACTTCCAGACATCATGAGAAGCAGTGGGATGCAAGAGTATAACAAAAGGACTTGTCAAGCATTAGCCAAAAGTGGAAAAGAATGGATAATGAAAGAAAATACTAATCAGAAATTGATAAAGACTAACTTTACTTTAAGGAGCCTTGTTTTGCATGATTTCCAGTATCACCACTGGAGGGAAGCAGTAGTAGACAATTCATAGCGCGACCCTGCCAGTGCTCTCCCCACTGCGGTCTGGAGCAGATCTTCTCTGCTCTGTCGACTACACAGCAAGCCAGGGATTCCTCTCTAAGGTTAAATAAAGACAAGCTGTTTGAGCTCTTGTCAGCTGCAGTGAATACAACAGTAGGCTGCAGAATATTAACTAAAAACATTACTGAAAACTTGGTGATTCCAGGAAACATGCCAAAATTTGAGTGGGAAAATATTTAATTTTCAGCTACAACACACTGCAAAAGGCATATGTATTTATTTTTCCTATAAATACTCGATTGCCTTTATCTTCAAACACAGCAACAAAAATAGGCTCAGAGGAGCAGCCATATCAATTATAATCCATAGATGGCACTTCCCTCAGTGCTTTTGACTTTTTGTGGAAAGAAAATAAGATACTTGCAAAATAGCATGCTTGTTGAGTAGATTTAGATGCTTGAAGCACATATGAAAAGAGGTAGCAGAGCTTAGTTCAACCCTGAGTCTTTGCTTTTGTAAACCATTTCTTAAAATGGAAATAGCTGAAAAACAGTAAGTCTTCCACTGAGAGGTGACATTTCAAGCTTTGTTTCTCGTGACTAGTTTCATTTTCTGGTATATTAGAATACACAAATCTTCCAACAGCACACTTTCTTAACATCATGCTCCAAGAGAGGCTATCTTTTTTTACTGACAGTTACCTTTCCTTGCAGACATTTATGCCATCTCTAAAAACAGGAACTTAAGGCATGCTGCCACCAGCTGAGGAGTCACCATTCATTATTTGAGATGCAACGACAAAGAATTCTAGTAGACCTGCTTACCAGAACATTGCACCTAGGACACTGACAACACCTACATTAAAGGAACTATGTGAATTTGCCAGGACTTCAGGCATTCAAGCTAACTCTTTCCCACAGGCATTTCCCAAGTTAGGCTGTTAGGCTGGGACAACAAAAAAAAGCTGGAGAGAGAGAGGAACATGGTGCGAATCCAGCAAGGGTCTTTCTTCTGCCTTGGTCATCCAAGGCAGCCTTTTACTGGAGAAGCTATTAAGTTTTATGAAATGAGCAAGGAGGGCTACAAAATTTGGCATGCTAAATTAAAATTACATTTGACAAGAGATGGATGACAGGGTCCTCCAACCAGCAATTCCAGTATTAGGCAAAAAAAGCATATTCCTGAAACCACACCAAACCAAGTAAAATCTGGAAGAATCATTCTGCCAAGAAATGGCCACACCTTACCCCAGACATCAACTTGGTGAAATACTGCAAAGGAAAGAAAGAATGGGAGAGCTGTTTATACTAGTGGCGCTCTTTTGAACTCTGCTCTACAAAATAGAGCCCACCTAAAGTTATTATTAACTTACACAGTACTTTTCATAGTTTTCATATGCTTTTTATGAAATGAAAACAAACCAGAACAGTTTCACACAATTTTATATAAAAGAAACTGCCTCCATTTGGTTTCATCATTCAAAGAAAGTGAAAAAAAAACTTCCTTTTTGCAGGATTAGCTATGAGTCAATCATGACATAATTATAGCACTACAGAATTTACAGAAAAGAGATCTAAATGTTTCTGATCAGTGTCTTTGAACATAGATTGAAAAAGTCTTTGAAAAGTTTAAAAAAATTAAGTACCATTGGAGGCTGAAAGTTGCAGGAATAAGAAACAGAGGGCAGGAGGGTTACGCTGGCAGGCAGGTGAGACACAAAGTAACTTGCGGGACATGGGGAAGAAAAGGACTGGCCAAGCAATAGCACACAAGCAGCCGCCCAGAGGTGAAGCACATGAAAAGGAGTTAAAACTTCTGAGCTTTTTTCACTGAGAAGCAGCATCACAGGATCATTGCTGATTCTGTAATCTAAAAGCAGCCCTGGCACACCGATAAGGTGTCAGAGAGGCCGCAGTGTAAATGGCCAGCAGAGGAGAAATGTGTCCATTGTAAGGGTGGTGGGAAACTAAGCGAGCAAAGTGGGTTTGAATAGCTATGACTACAGAGAATGGAGTCTGGCATGAAAACCACACAGCAGTTGTTCAACATTCAAACCTGCAGTCCATTCCCCAGAGGACGGGCAGCTCATGGTTTTCTGGGGAAGCTATGCCACAGTAAGGCACGCATAGCAAGCTTCAGGAGCAAGAAGATGAGATTTTAAGAATGACTCGTGACATCAGAAGCATGAGTCAGATGATCAATAAACTGTGAAAGGTCAGGGTACCTCCCATGGGATGCTTTTATCATCCCAGCTCTGGTGGCTAAAATCTTGTACCTCAATTCTCAGCTGTCATAATCTGTCATTCCTCTGTTAACTTCAGTATAGACAAAGCATCGTAATGCCACCTGAGAAGCTTGCTGGAGAATCTCTCTCAGGAATATAGCAGTGAAAGAAGACAGCCTTGAGAGCATCTCATGTTAATATGGGGATAAAATCACCCGCATTTAGGATGACACTTACAAAATTTTTTCCAGTATTTAAAACCAGCAGAATTTTTCTCCAGTCTCACAATTACACTAAATGGCGTATCCAAGCTAAAAAAAGTGTTGCTGAGATTTCACTTAATGTTTTTAAATATTTTAAAATACCAATTATAAACCTTCAGTCATACTCTAGATTTCAGTCACATGCAAGGAAAGAAGAAAGAAGACATCAAATGCAGATGGGAGATTTTTTTTCTCAAAGGCAACATGATGACATTTTATGGCAGTTAAGTACTCCACTGCAATTTGTAGTTATAAAGCTTCCTCACTTGGGAAAGAAAAACACAAGAAATTAAGACATTTCAAATCAGAAAAAATACTTTACAGTTATTCTCTTGGTTTATCATTAAACACTCTATTTTAAACAGTACTATCACTGAATTAGAAGCATAAGTAAACTGTCAAACTTGATGAGGCACTCAATTGAGTTTATAGTATTGAGGAGAAGTGTAATAAATTAGACTAGAAATGTGTTCCCCTTTGTTCTATAAAAACGATCTTATCATTATACCTTTTTCCTATTTCTTTTAAGTGTTTGCATACATGTAATAATGAGAAGTAAAATAAACGCAAACAGCAATCTGGGCTTTGATTTACCATTCTCTTATTTCCCCAGGGCCTGGAAAGGAAGCTCAAACAACCACAAACTTCTAAAATATCAGTGAGAGGCCCTGAAATACCAACACTGAAGTTACAGCTATCTGGCTTTTGTAAAAAATCAAAGGCTTTTTTATATTGATTTATGAAAATCAGATTCCTTCACTGCAAATAGCCTTTTGAGTCAAACAGTCATAACAAACACAAACATAAATGCCATCTAATTTGTTACAGCCAAGAAGTTTGTAAATGTTACAGTGTCCACCGTTTCTTCTCTACTGAATAGATGAGCAAAAGATCCACTTAGGAGCTTGCCAGAGTTCATGCAGACATCAGGCCCAATCACTTCTGTCCCAGAAATAAACGCAAATGTGCCCAGTAAATCACATCAGAATGTTAGACACTTACTTAAACTCAAACTTGGGATGATTTGTTAGCAAGAAATCCAAGCTGAGCTATATTTGGATTTGTGACTTACTTTATTTATATTTCGGTTAGGAGAACTCTTACATACACATTCTCTACACCCATCAACACACAGGCATATTTTCACTTTCCACAAAATTCCCTTTTGATATAAGGAATCCAAATATCCTAAATTCTAGATATTACTTCTGTAAGCAATATAAAAACAGGACAAAGATAAATTAACATAAAGTTAAAAATGAGCAATTTTTACATAATTTTCTTCTCAGTTCCAAAGTCTATGACATAGCGGTGATAGTATTAAGTACTGATAACATACCAGTGTTAATTATGCTGTTGATATATGGTATTGGGTTAACCTATTTGATCATAATGCACCCACCCCATGGCATGCACAAGAAATGACAAGGTAGAATGTAAAATAACATTCTTTTGGCTGTGTATGTTCTGTGCATGGATCAATACTACTGTTAGCAAGATCATATTGAAGATGCCAAGCAAGGTTTGATTTGGTGGCAGCACCACATAGTAGTTGCAGAACTAAGAAGGTATAACTCCAAATCAGTAGGTGCTAGTTTATCAGTATTGGCTGGTCTGTTCATTAAAGCTCTTAATTAATTATAATGAAACGTGATATAAATCTGCATGCATGAATAATTCTTAAATCATGTCTGGAAATGTTAAGAAATATCAAAGAGCAGACATGATATGATGGACTCCTCTCACCCTTTTTAAAACAGGTATAATGATAGATGCTACATACATATGAGAAAGACAATATGGTTGTAATTGTGCCACTATTATTATACATTAAAAGACAGAAGTCTCCCAGGTTGCTAAGGATGACTGAGAGGGCACCATGAGGGGTTCCAGCAACCTGTTACTGGCTTTGCCTCATCCCCCACTTGGAGACAATTGAAGGCCGCTATGAGTAGTACCAAAAACATCCTGAACAGATGATCTTCACTTACTTTTCTTTAATCTTTTCTCCACCTGCAAATGCTGCACTCATGTTGGTGACAATGTCAAATTTAGAACCTGCTGAGTAACTCCCAACTATAGGGATACCACTATTCTAATCTCAAGTGGATGACACAGTGAAAGAGGGGAGGGCAAAAAGCTCTTGCTTGAAGTCAGGGTATCAAACGTAAACCATTTGGGCATGCCAGCAGGTATATCTTGAATTGTCATGAGGCAGCATGCTCCAGGCAAATCAGACAGTGTGTGGAGGTTCGCTGAACAAGTATCCCCATATAGCTTTGTTATTCCAGGAGTGTGATGGGCGGTGCTCCAAATGAAACCCTTGGAAGATAACATACAGTGTGCATCTTCCAAGGAACTGTTGTCAGCTTTGCATTTTAGGGAAAAAGATGACTAACACCTAAAGTGCATTGGAAAGAATATTTTCCAGTTCCTAGGGGTCTGAGTTTGCTTTTTTTTTTTTTATTCTTGAAGCTTTATGGGCTCCCCAGGATGCTACAATATTTAAGGGTTTCTGTTTCCTTCTTTTACTGCAGAGCAAAAGCTATAATGTACATGTAATTCACAAAGCTTACAACCTCTCCATTATACCCAGGAAATTAGGAAAGACCTTCTATCATTCCAGTGTTTTAGTAAACATTGATGGAACATCCTGAACTTTGACAAGCATGGGCTTAAAAATGGTTTTGATCACAAGTACAGAAAAAGGGAAGACAAAACTGAAATCTTCCACTGCGGAGGGGGAAAACCCACCAAAATGATAATTATACCTTTTACAGAATCTTTCTAATGAGAAAGCAAATGAGATGTCAGTCAGAGACTGGCAATACAATACTAGAAACTCTGTTAGCTCAGAAATAAAATTCTCATGTAACCTGTACAAAATTAATAATTCCAGATGTTTATTAGAAAAAATGCGCTTCTTTGTATTATATATTTTTTCTTATTCTGCTCCCCTTTGTACCACGTTGCCTTGGACTGCAGTATACTCAGTAGAATCTGTCTTCCCACAGTCACATAAAACACCTACTATATTTGTACAGTGATTGAAGTAAAATGAATAAATAATACTAGGTGACTGGTTTGCCACTTTTCAGAAATCCACAAATTGGATTATTGATACCTAGCTCCAGAAGAGATTACAGCATGCATAGTGTAATGCATGCATGCATAGAGATTATAGCATGCATAGTGTAATGCATGCATGCATAGAGATTACAGCATGCACGGGTAAGGCAGGGAAAATGAAAGGGAAAGGTATGGACCTGATGATGATGCAAAACAAAGGAAAAAGGACAGAGTTTATTAGACTGTAGAACTGAATTAGGAGTGGCAGAATATGAAAAGGGACAAACAATGGTAATAGAGCTGATGGCAATATTATACATGGGTCAAGCCTGAATTTGGATGGATAATAATGACCACAGGCAGAGAATATGGGCTGCTCTAAAAAAAGTCAGGAGGAGTTCCTGAGGAAGATCCCCCTCATCTTGATGAAAGAGCTGTGGAGATCTTTAAGGTCTTGATTTAATCTATTTTCTGCTTTATATAGGTATGTCTTTCAGAGAACAACCTTGACTACCCTGCAGATGGCCTCATTTTCATTACTAAGACATTACATAAGGCAGGCACTCCAGTAAGAAAGATTACAGAAAATATACAAAAAGCATTATGAACACATAAGCAAGGAAATGCCAGTCTTCTGTGATGCTTTCTTATATTTTTGTCTCATTACTGTGAAGACAGTTGTGGCTTTATAACGTATAGGTACAAACCATAATAATTTGCAGTAAGCAATCACAAAAAGTCTCTCATATTCTGCCATTTGGGATTTGGAGGAATTATCTGAAAACAGGAGACAGACATTAAAGGTTCACAGCTGTAATCAAAATATTGCAGGACTCCCATTTTACAAAAAAAGGGGGTCCTGGTGAAAGCAAACTTTTAGATGCTTACTTCTAAAATCAGACAATGCTCTTGAGCTGAAAAAAAAATCCCAAGCTAGGTATTTAACATCTTCTTCATGGAATTCTGTGACAGACTTAGCATCATCCCTATCACACTACTTTTTATCTAAATTCACCCTTTCCTTTTTCTCTCTTTTCAACACAGTAAATAATTTTAATCCTACTGTGTACATGCCTATACTTACTTTCTTTTGACTAACCACTTTGATTCCTTGAAAACATGCGCTGTAAATACGTGCCCTAAATTCAAAAGATTTCATATAGCAAAAGCAACTTACCACTAACATTGCACTCTGTATGACAGAAAGTAAAGCCATCGCCGTATTTTTAAAATGATGTAACTCTAAAGCTAAAAGGTATCATTCACGCTTTGTGCCCTGCAGACTAAAGGGGTCTCGGCAAGGCTCCATCTGAGCTGCAGAGACACGACTTCAGCCACCAGAGGGAGTCAATCTGTTCTTTCCCGTCAACTGAAAAATTAGAATGAACAGAAAAAGCACTGAGATCGGAACAAATCACTAACAGATAACATAGTTTATATCCAGATATATGTGGATTCCAAACATAATGGAAACATGCTTAACTGCTCACTGAGATAAGAAAATCACCTTTTTTTTTTTGCTTTAAATGTTCATTCACAAAAAACCTATTGCTATACTTTTCCCATATGGCTTCAGATCAGTAAGATTTTAAGGAATCAAAAGATAATGTCATTATCAGAACGACATTCATATTTTTATCCAATTTACTACTCTTTCTTTATTTGATTTCAAGTCACTACCACACTTGTAAGTCTTTCAGACATATGATGGCTGAACTCAAAACTGTAAATTCAACAGGTTTTCTTCTGTTTATTTATGATTTAGTTACCTTAATCAGCAAGTAGAGTTATGGACTTATGATATGAGTATAGGGAAGAAATCAACATTTCTAATCACTCTGCCAAACACTCATCTTGGTAATCTGTCAGCATTGGAAAAGCAAACTATAGGAATTAAAATGATGGCAACTTTCTCAATACATTAGCTGGACGTATTTTCCATTACTATTTTTCTAAATAAATACTGAAAAAGTGGTTCTACAGTCTGCAACATTTCAGAAATTAATTTAAGAAAGAAACAACAACCACAGAAAAATGCTAGACAATTCTGATGCCACTTAGCAAGCACAATTCAGAAAACTGAGAATCTAAGTTATTACCCTTTTTTATGTTTCCATGTTTCAGTAGATCCATTTCTTACTAGTGGGGTGGTTGTTTCTCTCTTCATCTCAACTCATCTGACATGCAATCAAGCCAGTGGGCATTCCTCCAGTTTCAAAAGAGCATTTCTTTCTCAAGCAAGCTTTCCCAGAAATTAGATTTCCTATTAAGAAGCCTACATATAGGAGTGTGAACTCCCTTCAAATTTCAAACTCACGTTTTAGAAATCTGCAGATCAGGCCTGGAACATGCACACTAGACTGCTTGAATGGAGCCAAGTACTCAAAATTACTCTTCAAGAAACTCTTTGGGTCCTTTGAGAACCTCAGCCTAATCATTTAAATAAACCCATGTCACATTGAAACCCCCACCCCCTACTTACCACATTAATCATTCAGAGTAGAAGTTCCCTCTCATCAGACTTAAGATGAACAAATCTTATCACGTTGCAATAAGAAGCACATTAAGTCCTATTGACTGAGCTTTTGAACCTGGCTGGAAATGTCATTACAAACTACAATTCTGCAATACAAGACGCAACATGAAAGTAAGCACTCAGTTTCTGCTATTTGAACAAAACTTTTTGTGATCAGTGGGAGAGCAATAACAATGTGTTACTGGGTTCTTGCATCAGGCATTGCATGTTAAGCACTGGGAGAAGGTAGCACAACTACTTCAAGGTTTGCTATGGAAAGGCTGTAATACTGACTTTAAGGCAAAGCACCAAGAGATCATGGTACCCCACAGAAGTCACTAACATGTTCACTTTAACAAGTGACAAACTGGAATTTAGCCTGGAACTTTCTCATCAATGCAATGGATCCTGAGATTTTCAACAGAGAATCTTAGTGGCGGCAGTAGCATCCCTTACTGGATTATCTTGTTCAGTATCACTTGTTCTCTTTCTCAGAAGTTTAAAAATTCTTCCTGACAGCAGTAATATGACTAATTTTGAGGTTTCCTCTTTCTTACTTACTCAAAAGTATTTTAAAAGCTACCAGGAAGTGATATTCATAAGTTGTACTTTATTGAAAATATTAAAATGAAACACATTAAAGAATTAAGAACAAAATGTAAATAATTTCTCCCGCACCCAGAAAGCACAACTTAATTTTCCATGGCTTTTTATATTTATGCCATACACATTTATGTTACTTAGAATCATGCTGCTAAGAAACAGGAATTTGTTTTGGCTAATGAGGTCATTTACACTAATTTTGAGATAAGTTTGTGTTTGGTTTTCTTCCCTTAATAAGGATGTGATAGTGAATCCCTGAACTGAAATTTCGACACTATTATGGATTTCACTGTAGTCCACCTTAGCCCAGCACTCTCTCTGCTGACTGTAAAGTTTAATTCATTAAATGAATGCTGAGACCATGCTTATCCATAAAGCATGTTTTATGCAGCGTCTTAAGAACTGAAGGTGATGAATATATCGCATGAAGCTGACTTTCCATTACCAACATAAGCCACCATTTCCTAGAACTACCACAAAATCTACACATCCACTAACTACTCAATGTTGTGGACAGAAGCATTGCAGAAAGTACAGGAATACTAGGGTCTCGACACAGCACAAATATAAAGATAATGACCAAGAGTCAGACTACCTGACGTAAAGGAGATCTGGAAATACAGACAACGGAGATGTCATCGATCTCACTCATTCCAAGTATGTGAGTACTGCTCTGTCAGTTGAGAGCTGTGCACCTGATGAAACACCACAAAGCCAAGCTAAGACCCAATACTATTACCTTTCACTTTCTCCACAACTCAGAGCCCCAGACCAACAAACTGATTAGCTCTTGGTTCAGAAAGTGCTCACTTATGCATGCACAGAATTCCATTTCATTTCCAATCACATCTACATTTGCCAGATAAAAAAAGAAAAAGACAATTAGTAGTCAACACACATGCAAAAGGGCTTCTCAAAGATTTACCTCAAGTGCCTTTTCATTTCATAGGTAAAATGAATGGCTCAACTTCCAAGGCAGAGATGATAATAAACTAGCATATGATCTTAAAAAATGTGAAATGACCAAATGTCACTCTCCACTATCCCCTTAAAACATCGATTTCCAGAATTTGCACCATCTTATGCAGCTGGCTTAGCCTCATCTTGGAGGACACTGATAAAGAGGAGACTAGTTGCAGACTGGGATGAAATTGCTGAGATATTACCACTAATTACAAGGAGGCTGACTTCAGACATTGCCATGCTATATTTATCACCCACCTCTAAAAAGGTAAGGAAATCAAATACCACAAAGCTGCATGACTTGCAGTCACAAGGCTAAACAACTGTGTATTCTGCACTCCTTGGAACAAGGAGACCAAGGATTCTTTGTTAGTCTATGACAAAAAAATATACATATATTTATTTTTTTTTAATATATATATACACACACATGGCCTATGGCCATATATGATACAATATTGTGCAAATATATTTATACGGACAGCATGTTCTTACGGCAGAAGGTGAAGATCTCACCAATACTACAGGGTGGGATCAGTCACCCTTCCTGTTGACAGGGCCAAACTATTAACAGTGAACAGTTAGCAAAAAAATCTTTAGGGATCATTTGAACCACCTGATGCAATTTTTGCTGCTAGCCACTTAAAATTTATCTCATTGTAAAGTGTAATTTTTGACTGGAAATGATGTCTGGCATCATATTCAGCTTTTGATTCTTCTACGCCAGCCAAAGGACACAAAATATGTATCCAGATACACAGTTTAATACCATACTAATTTAAATGATAAAAAAATCAATAAATTCTGTCTCTTCTGCCATTCAAATCCTCGATAAAACCCATCAAAACAGCACCTTACGACTTTCACTCAATGATGGCCTTTTGCAACCATCTGAAGACACACAGAAAATCTTGCCAATCACTCAGCAATCTGGCTAAAGGCTCCAGATTTCCAGAACTGAGTGAAAATCCTTCAGCTAAATACAGAGTGATCTGCTAGAGTCCAAACATCCTAAGAAAGCATCTGTGTGCAAACTACACAAAAGATCAGAATTCAGTGGGTTCCTGAAAACAGCTGCCCACATGGAACTACTCCAGAGGACAGCAGGGAGAAACTAGTGCTCACTTCAATCATTTCTGAGATTTCTTAGCAGTGTTCACCCTCTTCAGTGAACACATCTGCCTTTCCAGTGTGGACCTGCTGATCATCTTTCTCTTAAATGAAAGAGGGAGACTAGATGGAAAATTACCCACTAAACTTTCCATCTCTTTAAATAAAGCCTTCTGCTGAGACCTTACAGGGCACGTTTTCCACATATGTGTTTTCATCTCCGTGTGTTTTCAGCTCCATGTGTTTTTGAGTTCAGAACATTGCTACATCAACAAGATGGTCCTGATAACTGCAGACAGGCTCACATGACAGAAGCTTCAATTCAGTGCCCACCCAGGCTCAGAACTCTGCTGGTTTTTTCAATTTTCACATTAAGCTGGTGGATACACTCAAATAGCTATCTTCTTCAACCTCCCATCTGCAGAAACTGCCACCATCATAAAGAGAGAGAAAACTAACTTACTTGTAAAGCCAAGGCATTCTGACCTGAGAAGTGTGTCTTTTTCTGAAATAAATGCTACTTGGTTCTAAGAATTCACACAATTCACTTCCTTTGCTCTCCTTTGACAATGTCTACTCTTAGAAGAGATCTATTTATTCCTCAGCACATTTCACAGTTCCTGTTTCTAAATGAGACTCATATTAACAAAGGGTAGAAAGACACAAACTTATCTCAAGAAAGCAAGACTGATTTCTATAATATATGTACAGTATTGTTTCCAGAAGGAAAAAAACCCAAAACCTTCAAAGACAGGCATTAATGCAGTTAGCCTTTCAAGACCTACTGATCCTGCCGTGAACTTGCCAAGAAGAAGAGAAGAAAGTAAAAAGTTGTTTAATATAAAATGAATGACTGGAGATAATTGTATTACACGATAAACAGTTTCCAATTTACCATTCATAAATAAATATCAAAACTGACCTTCTTCCATGAAACATCTGCAAATATTTCATGACAAATGATTGTCCACTCACCTATTATTGTCACACTGAATTACAAGCACTTCTTCCTTCCTGTAACACAGTGGCCTCCATAGAATCATAGAATAGTTAGGGTTGGAAAGGACCTTAAGATCATCCAGTTCCAATCCCCCTGCCATGGGCAGGAACACCTCCCACTAAACCATGACACCCAAGGCTCTGTCCAACCCAGCCTTGAACACCACCAGTGATGGAGCATTCACAACTTCCCTGGGCAACCCATTCCAGTGCTTCACCACCTTAACAGTAAAGAATTTCTTTGTTGTATCTAATCTAAACTTCTCTGTTTAAGTTTGAACCCTTTACCCCTTTCCCTATCACTACAGTCCCTAATGAAGAGTCCCTCCCCAGCATCCCTATAGGCCCCTTTCAAATACTGGAAGGCTGCAATGAGGTCTTCACGCAACCTTCTCTTCTCCAGGTTGAACAGCCCCAACTTTCTCAGCCTATCTTCATACGGGAGGTGCTCCAGTCCCATGATCATCCTTGCAGACCTCCTCTGGACTTGTTCCATCAGTTCCATGTCCTTTTTATGTTGAGGACACCAGAACTGCACACAATACTCCAAGTGAGGTCTCACGAGAGCAGAGTAGAGGGGCAGGATCACCTCCTTTGTCCTGCTGGTCATGCTCCTTTTGATGCAGCCCAGGATACCGTTAAAGTATGTTAAAGTATTTTCAAGATGATACATCGTACTTTCTAAACAAATCCCAAACAGCGAGGTTAAAGGAATCCACTTCTCACAAAATCACTCAGTGCATAGTTATTATATTTATCTCATTATTTTTCTGCTCAAGCTAAACCACTTATGTCCTATTTCATGCTGCAACACTTTCAGGAAAAAGAAAAGTTCAAATACATATAAACCTTCTGAAAGAATACAGAGGACTACAGCACAGGCAGTAAAAAGAGTGAAGGAACTGTGGCAAAAAACTGCTTCAAACACAATCATATTTAAGGAGATTATGGAATGAAAATCAGATTTGAGTGTGTTTTGAACAGATAGTGTGTATTTTTATCCCTTCCCATGCTCTGTATAAGCTCTTCACCATCACCTCCAGGTACTGCTTTTGACTATGTAACAGTTGCTGGTACCATTTTCCACTGTGAAACTTTGCTAGTAGGGTTATTGAACCAGTAGTATATATTGGCAAGGGCACGCAGAGCTGTTTTCATCCCTTCCCTGTGGTTTCCTTTTCCACAGTAGGCTACCCAATATTCCAAGTCACAGCCTGAACCAGTATAAACTTCCTGCTAAATGACTGCGGTTCCAGTCCTTAGCCCAACCTTGAGCACCAGGGACTGACCACAGTCTCTTGAGTACGGAAGTATCAACATGCTACTGGAGCTGCTGAGTAAAATGATTAATGCATTGAAATACCTGTAATTGCTAGCACAGTATGTTCTTAACCTGTTTTCTTAGGCTTTTTCGTATCTGTAGCTTACACTGCCATAAAATAATAGAATAAAAACACAAACCTGTGAGAGTTTCTTCTCAAAACACTGTTTTGGCCATAACATAATTCCGCCATGTTTCTGTGTGCCACTGAAATGAGTATTCTACTTGAAAGTAATACTATCTGATAAGTATCCTTAAAAGTTAAATTCTTGAAATTTTGTTACATTTATACTTGTATCTCTATAAATTTACATATAATTTATATTCATGTTAATTTTAGTGTTTTTAATTTTATTTTACTATTAAAACATGCTACAAAACCACAAAATTCAGTTAAAAGCTGCAGAAGCACTGGGGTCTGCTATCATAAAATAATCAAGCTAAAAAGAGCAATTAAGAAGAAAGCAACATCAACTTCATTTGAAGTTTACATGTGAACTTTAGAGAAAGAGAGAGTTGGATTAAGAAAAGGACACCATAAGGCTATGCCAAAAGCTGCAAACCAATGCACCGTTTGATCATACTGAAAGACAGTATTTCTTCTTACATAACGTTCCAGTTAATGGTTAGTATGGAAAGCCAGAGAAAAATGGCTCAAGTATAACCATTATTCCTAAATCTGAGAAGAGCTTAAAATTACACCTCAGGGAGCTAAACTGCTTCACACTGCGTAAGCTGCACACCCCATCTCCCAGCAGCTCCCACTAGCCCTTCCAAGCGGAGTGCAGACCATGACAGATCTGCTGTCATAATCCTCTCCCTGGAGAAAAGGGGGAGCTCCCTGGTCTTGTTTTACAAAAGGAGGTGAGACACTGGCTGAAGTCACTCTAAGTATGCATAGCATAAATCTTAATGTCAGTCACGTGAGATATGCCCAGCAGTAGCCCCAGTTGCTTCAATATACCAAGATGCCCGTAAGAAGCGAGTGTGAGTGCTGTGAAACAAGCAGGGGCTGTGTAAGCAGCTAGCACAAGGAATTTTATTTTCAGAGATGAGTATGAATCCTACATCCCACATTTAGCTAGTAAAACATAATCCTGTATTTAATACAATTAAGCCAATTAACACCATATGAACACTATTTTAAGACCTGTCAAGTTGGGTTAGCATAGTGCCTTGGGAACAGCCTTCATTCAAAAATGACAAAACCACTCTTACACTAAGCAGAACTCCAGTAGCACAGGAGCACCACATGAGATCAAAAAATAGCCCATGATAACTAATACTGACAACTCACGGTAGCAACCTCCCAGCCATTTCAGTGACAGCTCTTGCAGCCTGTGCAAGACAGAGCCACCAATACAAAGCTAATAGACTTTAGCCAGTTTCAATCTAAGTAAAGAAAACCATCTGGCAAGAAATATCAGCCAGCCAGCCACAGGGCTGTTAAACTGCAACTGCTTTGCTAAGGATGGCTGCTACTGGGGTTGCATGTGAGGCACAATGGGGTGAGAAGTGGATCTGCACTGCTCAACAAACCTCTGCTGCCCCACTGACATACCAATTTCCCTGTTGCACCTGCTTCTCTGTCATTCCCTGTTGGATGAGTCAGCATAGTACAGAGCAGGAACAGTCAGGTAGGGACACTGCAGGGAAGTCATGTTCTTGGTCTTTCTAAGACTGGTTGCAGTCCTCTCTCAGTGCTCTCCTGCTTACAGATGGCTTCATGGCACCAGCACAGATGGTAAGATAGGGGGATAACTGAAATAATTTCTTCCTTTTGTGATCCAAATGGAGCACATAGCAGAAGCACTTCCCATAAGTGAGCTGTAGAAGAATGGAAAGAGCATAAGAATTCCCCAGAGTTTATTACGATAGCGTAGTGGGAAAGGACTACAGACTGCTGGTGTAAGAATGGTGGCTCTAACGAACACTGAACTACGGCAGACTTGGAAGTCTGGATAAACTGGACTGAAATGATTCGTGTCCACCAACTGTTTATCTATACTGATGTGCCAGTTGCCAGTATCCTTCTGATGTGATAGTGACACATCTTTAAGGACAATGAGTTTTAAGTCTCTCTTCAGCCTACATATGTAAATCAGGATCATAGGTCCAGTTGAAATTCCTGCAGATGTTGATCACATCTTTTGGCCACCTTCAGCTGGCTGTTAACCTCTACCAGAGTACTTACCAGTACAATTCTGCTGTTAGCCCAGTAGCCATTTCACACTATTTTGCTGATTCACGATTCTACTGTGAGAAGCATATTTTCACAAAGCAAATCATCTCTTTAGAGAAAAATACTTAAGTGGGTGAAAAGGCACTGAGGGAAGTCATGCGTTTAACCCCATCTCATGTAAACTGGGGTGGGCCTTCAGTCAAACAGATGTACAGAGATCTGCAAGTTTTTATAACATTCACAGAGACAAAAAGCATTTTAAAGAAAATCTGTGCTTCTCATGTTAATTCCTAACCTTTCTCCTGGCCCCTTTGACCCACACTCTCAGCAAAGTCCCACTAAAAGTCAGTCTGCCAATATTTTCCAGGCTATGGCAGTCCCTTAAAAGTAAGGCTACTCGGTGTGCTCAGAAAAGAGGGACTGGTGTACACCACATGGCTAAGCCAGGGCCTCCTTTCTGCTTTCCCTCCCTCTGCAAGGACAGAGTCCCAGAGCAGTGGCAGTGACAAATCTACTGGCAGATGCCATATTTATTCACACGGAGAGTGTATCCTCCCTAATATGGACATTTTACCATCTTTCTTAACTAAGCATATATATTCATGCATATACATACTAAAACCTGACTAACTACCATTAATTTCCCTGCTACTAGATCTTAAGATTGATAAATAAGAATCTGTGGCATGCCTGGCTTTTAAACTGCACCTTTCAATTACCAGTTTAATTTATTAAACCAGTACCTCAGCAGTTTTTGTGAGTACTGCATATTCCTCTAGTCAGAATTGCTATAATGCAGCGTTACGTATATGAAAGCCTTCTCTACCAGTTTCCCTTCTGAAAACCACCATATAATTTGCTTTTCAGATTATATTAATTAATCCTCCATTGGATTAAACTGCCATGTTTTGTTGTTTGTTTTGCTGCTAGCAAACAGCTGGGTCTTACTAATTTCAGTGTACTCTGTGTGCAACTTAATATCATCTCCATTACGAGACCCTTTTAAAGCTAAAAAATGGCCTGTAATCTGAACGTCCCATTGTGCAGCATGCTTAGTTTATAAGCACTTTCATC
Organism: Psilopsiagon aymara; assembly: GCA_024733675.1. Taxonomy (NCBI): domain Eukaryota; kingdom Metazoa; phylum Chordata; class Aves; order Psittaciformes; family Psittacidae; genus Psilopsiagon; species Psilopsiagon aymara. Next base: position 58,344 of record JANRGW010035133.1, read on the forward strand.
TATAGACAGCATTTTCCCACATTTTAGTTTGCAGTTTCAATGGCAACCTACAGATAAACAGAGCAATCAGCTCTACCGTGAAAGTAAAGATATAGAGCAGATATCATTTATTCAGACATGTATGCAAAAGACAGAAGCAGCTATATACAATTCAGAGCATAGCAGCTCTCTGGGGATAAATGATGAAAGATATGATTTCTATATGTGAGTAGTAAGCATGCACAACAAATAGCTGTACCACTGTCTAGCTTAAGAATATATCACAAAATGGGGAGAGCTACATGACTGTTATCTGCACTTCTGTTACTGACCATTTCAGTGGTGTTTCTATAAATATTGCACATAAGCAGCTATAAAGACGAAGATTTAAAAATAGGTCACAGGCATTAGAAACATTATATTGTACAGGTGGGAAACAACGATTTCTGGCACAAGCACAGATTATGCCTGTGTTCAACATGTAGGAAGTCTCAATCAATACAAATCAGCTTCCACCAGCTCACTTCTTTGCAGAGCACAGCATGAATCCTTGACACAGCTCTACTGCCTTCTCGAAGATATTTCTGTACCTCAAGGAAGTAAAAAGTCAGAAAACAGAAACATTTTGAATGTGAGTTGTGTGAATATTCCTGTGACGTGTGCCTATAATAAAATAAGACTGCATATTCCTGATTGTTGTAAGAGACTACAGAGAATTACACAGAAAAGAGACTTGCCATTCCTAATTAGCATAGTCACAGCTAGGGTAATCCAGGTATATGATGCCTCTAATGCTCATTTTCCCAGGAAAACCTTGTTTATGAAAGGCAAAGAGCACAGTCTGGTTAGGTGCGCTTGAGAATCCCAAGTTGCACAGCTTTTCCTCTCCTGTCTGGAGTAGGATTGGCACCAGAGAGGTTATGGCCACATCATTATCACCCAAAGAATCCTAACGGCTTTCCTAAAAGTCACAAAGTAAGAACAATTCTGGCTGTCTGCTTTCTCCTGAGATGCATCTTCTGGATACTTGATTCTTCTGTCTTTGTCTTGAACATTCTCTTTAAAGGAAAAATGAGAAAGTAGTGCCCCCAAATCAACATGAAAGCAGTCACATGCTTTCCACCCTTCTTACAGGTGACACTTTCTTTAAAGTCTGACTGTTATACCTAAAGATTCATATGCATTCACAAAAAGGTCCTCGTTAGACACCACTTAAAGGAGTCAAATATTCCCCACAAGCTTTCAGTTACTGATCAGGATGCCACAACCCCATTTTTCATCAGCAAACCACACAGGGGGCTGCAGAAACCATAAATAACATCAAAGATCAATTGCCAGTTGAAAACTATTGCAGAGACAATCTATTTCTCAAAAAATGTTTGCTCATTCATACACAATCCAACTGATGTGCTTCAAAAGCATCTTCCTCAACAAAATTCTTGGACATCTGTAATGAGCACATTTAAAAGAATATTTTGGCTTTCCTGGCTATTGCTAAGTACTCAACTGCTAATCATCCTAATGTTTTATTTCACAAGAATGAACTGGTCTCAAGAAGTTAGGAGAAAATATTAACTGCATAGAAGTATATTTAAATAGAATACAGTTATTAAATTAGATTTTAAATTTGCACTAACCTCAAGTAGACACTTAAGAACAGGAAAAAGTAGTTTTACGGCTGTTAGTCTACATCAAACATTGAATCATAAACGCTTGTTTTTTCCAAAGGGCTTTTTCCCCTCAACTGTTCTCCAGCTCCCTGCCACATTCCCTGCACTCAGCTTCTAATTCTCAGAAACTAGCCATCAACATAAGCTCAGCGTTCCAGTTTATCCTGTCAGGTTTTTCTCTTTGCTACTTAGAGAAAGCAGTAAGAGTAACTGAACACAGGAATGACAGATGTCCCTTCAGTACTTGGATCCAGGTTCAGATTCAGCCTATGACAGCCAAGAACTAAAACAGCTGAGCTCTGAAATGGAGCACATTCACTGCAGATGAAACCTTCAGGTTATCTGCACAGTTCTACAACTTTATCACACAGAAGCCAAAGGCTTTATATTAGCCAGACATTTACAAAAGGAAATAAATAAAATGCACTTTTTGAGTACGACAGTACTTTTTCCTGCCACAACAAATTCCAGAACTTTAGCTCCTGAAGATGCACAAACCACATGCTGATAAAGATCAGCAATAATTTTAATGTGAGCACTGTAAGTAAGCCACAGCAACAAAGCAGGTAAGGTGACCTGTGACAGGCACAAGACTTGCTTGGCATGCCATGCTGATAGCTGCAGAACAGGCACTCAGCCTCAGGAACCCAGTGCCTATGAGACTACACACAAAACCCCACTGACTGTCAGTGACCAAGTAGGTCCAGTGCTAGACTTTCTGCATTGCTTTCTTTTGTTTTTGTGACACAGGTCTGAAATTTATCAGAAATGCAAACAAAACTTATCATCTTTGAAACTCACCCTCAGAAACTTGAGCTGGAAAGGAAAAATCTGGTAAGATCTACCTTTACCAGTCTTGTGTGCTATAGGCAAAGGACAGGTCACACATTGCTGAATTTAGAAATTTGAAAGGAAAGTCTAGCTATATTGAAGTGAATATAAAATCTCACATGTATTTCAACAGGGATGAATTTTATACTTTTAAGCACTTTCAAGCACTGATTTCAGATTTATTTCATCCATGGCCTCTCCTTTTCTGATTAAAGTAAATTGCAAAACTTAACTTTAACAGTCAAATGGAGAAATAATTTCAAAGTTAAGGATGGAAAATGATATGCTACTGAGACAGAGCTCCACGAGCTACAAGTAATTACTTCATGTTATTAAAAGTCTTAAAATTTCCAGTGCGCTACATGTACTGGAGTGGAATGCAAATAAATATGACTTTATCTTTTTTTAATCTTCTCATTTTTTTAAATCCACAGGAATTTTTTTCAAATATTTATTGTTTTAGTTTCCTGAAATAAAAGTAAAAAGTTAAAAAGTCAATGCTCTCGAAAAGCTTTATAAACTTCTTTATTCTTGCCCTGGTAAGAATATCACCAGCCTCTAGTAGCTGCTTACCATAATTTTTTTAACTCCATGCTCATCTGTGATTTGTACTATACCTGAATGGTGGGAGCGAGCTACTGTAAATGCGTCTTTGACTAAGCAGATGATCTGAAAACAAGGAACAGAGTAAAAGAACTTTGAAGGCTCAGAATAACTGAGTGGAAAATATAATCCCAATGCCACAGAGATTTAAATTTGGCAAGGATGCAGTTTGCAAAACTCACACTTCATTGAATTAAGTGAAATCCCTTCACTGGGGGAAATGGACTGTGTATTAATGTGAGATCAAAACACCCAAGAAATATATCTCCGTGTTTTTTTTCAGAATTTGGTAATTTTATATGGCAGCTAATGTGCTTAATCTAGATGAAAATCTGATTTGCATGATTCCTGACAGTCTCTTGATATGTACATTAATTTATTCCTCTGGGCAAATCTTTGATTAAAAAGAAAAAAGTAAAAATCCTGTGTGATACAGAGGAACACAATCCAGTATGTTTAAAATCTCAATGTATATTCTCCCTTAATATTATTCTTTATTTTGGAACTCATTTAGAATGTAACTGAATCCTTTAAAGACCCTTAGCTGAAATACTAAGGTGTTGGTTTTTTTTCCCCTAAAGCAACCATTAATACGTTGGAAAAAAACAGAGATGGATTCTGTTGTTAACACAAGCGAAGCAATGCTGCTCTCCAAAATCATTTATAGGATCTCTGCGGATATAAAAGCTGATACATGGTACTAAGTTACAAAATCTCACACAGAATCTTGTTTCTAAGAATGAAATGTTTGGCAATGTCTGATGCCAAAGTTCTCAATTTTTCTAGTGAGAATTTAGCTGGCACATATCTTTGGAATTAGTCTCTCTCAGATGAAACTTGAAAGTTTGCAGCATTAGTGCTTTTCATCGCAAGATGCTGACAGTAAGAGGTTGTATTTTCAGCAGATACGGGTAATCCCTTCCTCCTCCTATTGAAAAGTACTGAACTTCAAAAAAAAGACATCTAGTGAAAAACAGAATTTTGGGAGAAGTCATTTGCTCTTTCACCCAGTAAATCCACTGAAGATTGCTATTTTTGTTGGAATAAGTAAGCATCCTCTATGGACAACATTTATGTGGGTAATTTTCCCTACCAAGGGGGCACACAGTGTTTCCCTTCATGATACTATGGTTGGAATACACTCCCAAATTTGTCCTAAGCAAAATTATTTTAAATGCAGTCATATTAGCCTGTTTTAATAAAAATTCTAAGTGTTTTACCTTTCCTGATAGAGTGAATTTGATCTTGGCTCATTCTTCCCCAGAGTGAAGCCTTACCTTACTCAGTTACTCAATTCAGAGAAAAATTACTGTATATTTATCATGTGTCTGAACTAGTGACATCAGAGGGTATCTAATTCCCTACAATCAGATGATGGGGTAGCTCTGTTGACCAAAATGGAAACTCTGCCAACCTCTGTGCCACATTCAACTTTTATTCCCCATGCTTTCTGCCAGCCTCCCTGTAAATATGTCCAGCTAGGTCAGTTTGCAGAAAGTAAGTAGTAAGTTAATCACCATGCTTATTCAATTCTTTTATGTCAATTTTTCTAATGTGCCAACTGCAGGTTCTGGATTTTCTTCCAAGGACACTGGAAAGCCATTTGATACAGATCAATAACAAGGACAGTGTATTTTGACTGGCATCAACAAACAGGTTAAATTCCAACTGGCACTCTAGAGATGAAAATCTCAAGATTATTACAGATCCCTCGAGCTAACTAGGTACGTCTCTAAAATGAACTTGCAAATTCTGCCTAAAACTCATATACATTGCTCACTTTCCCACTCTTTTCAACAGAACGCTTTTACACTATGAGCACACCTCTTCTACAGAAAGTCTTCCTGCATGTCTTATTGACTAGACAGCACACCCGTATAAATTCAGTCCAAGTCTCTGCATTAGCAATGATCTTCTGACTGCCAGAGATCCCATTGCTTTCCCTTGAGAGTGTTATACGCAGGGTACCCCTTTAAGGTTTATTTAGCCTCCTTTCTTTTAAACTATGTAGGCTGTTCATATCCTTTGTACTACAAATAGAACAGATACAGTTAATTGAAGACATCCCTGCTGCTGAATTTAGCCTCCTAGTCTAGTTTCTGAAACTTCAGAGGTAGTTCCTAAAACACAGAATGAAAGGCTACTTTAATTTCCTCTGACCCCATTACAGACCAAAACTTTTTGATAGAAAAGATTTTTTGATACAAAAGGAAGAAGCCATTCTACTCTTCCATCAATATCCTTCTAGCACTCACAGGAGCAGAAGTTACATATCTTACTGGAATACAAACACCAGCATACAGGAAGCCTATCAGTATACCAAAAAAAGAGTAGTAGGAGAAGTTTGATTCTCCAAAGTAAGTCTTTGAACTCACTCACAACAGCACAGAGAAAATACATAAGAATCTGAGGAAGTTTTTAAAAACATTTAGCCTCTTAAAAAGGACCTTAGATACCCAGTGTTGGGTATCAGCAACCACTGGCCATCCAAGCACTTTTGAGAATATTAAATTCCTTCCTGCCAAAATAATTTTGAAATGTGGATCTTATGTAATGGAGAAACTGCAGAGTTTATGTTATTTTATCTCAGTAAGATTAGCTACCCACCTGCCTATTCATCCAGAGGAGGAATTCCTATGACTTTCCATTTCTGTAGGGACTGTTGAAACATGGTTTAGGTAGAGTTCTGGGAGTGATCACATTACACTGGAAACATGCAAGAACAACCCTAGTTCCAAAACTGGAAAAACATCAGTGATTTATTTCCTACTGCTTTGTTTATGTGTAGTCATTATTTACTAGGCTGAACTACACCATCATAAACAGCTTACTCCTTCCTGAGAAAAAAAAGGAGTTAGTGCCAGTGAACCTGCATAATCAAATAACTTCAAAACCTGAAGGAGCAGAAGAAATTTACCTTATAAAGCTTGATACTACTTTTCCTGAAAAGTGTATTTTAATACTATTTCTAAACACTTCATTACATTTTTAAGTAGGAGGGCATTCAGAAGCCTGTGGTTGTGACAACACTGTTTCCATTTTAAAATCTACCCTATTTAAAATTTCCTCTGCTGTAGTGTTTTGCTCTTAAATAAGACCGAGTTTGAAGGTCTTGATCCCATTTTCTCAATTGCTTTTGCTAATTTAACAGAAAAGGTTTTGAGGTTGGGACTGGAAATATCTAGCTGTTTTATAATTCTGGATTATTTTCTTTTGCTCCTATCGTTTAATATGGTTCTTGCTTCTGGAAACATTTTTTTCCCAGTCATTAAACTGTAAATCACAGTGGTGGCTTTTGGGAATTGGAGGACAGAACAAGACAAATTATAAAAGACCTAGTTGTTTCATTTAGAAATACACTTTCTCTGAATGACCACTGATTATTTCCCACATAAATTTCCTAATAACTATATACACGCAACATCTGTCTGGGTGAGTCTGAGCAAGGCTGATTAATTTGAGCGATTTATTGTAACAGACCTCAAAAAAGGTTTTATGCTATTCACTGTGAGGTCTTTTCCAATGCAAGCTTGCCTCTGGCACGGTGAGTTGTGGAAATTTTTAAGAAGAGGGGAAATCCAAGTACCTAAAGCACATCAGAAGCAAATGGCAGCAGGGCAGTCCCCATATATTATGCTCTTTTCCTGTTGGTACCACACAAAGTTGGGTCCCAGCTGGAGGAATTAAAAAAAGTCTCTAGTTTGCTATCTCATGCCACCCAGCAATATGAAGAGGAGGGAGTTCTAATGAAGGGCTTAAAGCCCTTTATTTTTAGAAGAATTACATATATATTTCTGCAAGTTCTTTTTGGATAACCAGATAAACATAGCTGCATAAAGCCTTGAGCACAAGCTGGGGGGATTTGTTGTCTGCTGCTCCCCAGTGCCACAGTGTCAGCCTTGCATGTCTTGGGCTGAGGGAAGCTGGCTCCAGAAATCCACCAGAGCAAAGCCAACAAGGCACTCCAGAAAATTCCCAACTGTGCTGTGACACTGGGATGGTGTGGGGGTGGGTAAGTTTTCTTTTAATGATGGCTGAATATTAGTCACATCTCTGCATGTTATTCAACACTGTGGATAATGTTGATAAAACAGGATGATTGCTGTACTAAAAGGACATTTAAAAAAATTAGCACAGATGGGGTAAAATTATAAATATGTTGTCTGGACATCTGTGTAATTTATACAGAAGAACCTAAAATGAGTGGTAATTATCCACATTTAGTGGAACAAATGTGGAAAGCTTATTCACTGTGTAAATAATACAGTATGTCTTTGGTCCCCTTCCAGCAAAACTATATAGGCAACAAACCTTCAGGCTTGTACCAGGTAATTCTTATATAGACACAAAGTAGCCCTCGCTTTCTCCCATGATGAATCTGTAAGAAGCAGAGTTTCAGCTGATCAGTTCATTGGCTTGCTTCTCCATATTACATACACCCATTTATAAGCTCAATATGCTAAATGACAAAGCCTCTAAATATCATTAGTAATATATAAAGGTTTGCCAAAAATTATAGCGTGCAAAAGAAACCGCAGAGAAGAGCTAAGGACCTTTAACAACACTAGCTAACCTAAACTGTTTTAATTTCAAATTATACACTGGTCCACTAGTGACAGTGATGCTATCAAATCTGCAATTTTAATTATGATAGCCATGTTTTCCTCTAGTGTTATTTACTTTCCTGAAGTGTTTTCTGCTGCTGTAAAGTTACATAATACTCTGAAGATGACAGAAGGAATTCCCTAGGACTTTTAAATTACTGTCTATCATGCACTGGTTTTGAATGTATTTTCAGTCACAGGCATTTTATTTGTCCTTTAGGGTGACGTGTACTTTGAGAACAATTGTTTATTTCAAAAATGGCAATAATAAAAATGACAGGTGGAGTTCATTTCAAACATAGCTCTCTCCCCCAAGACATCAGTTTTCCTATGGATGCTGTGTGGCATTCATCATATTTAAAATGGCTTGTTCTCCTATAATTGGATTCCAGATGATTATTTTTGCCAAAACCAAGGGCTTTCTGTGTTCTCAAAATAATTAGGCCTGATTGCAAATCAAATTATCCAATTTCAAAGGCTTCTTTCCCTCTCTGAAATGCCCTTTACAGACAGACTACAGATGACTAAGTCTTGTGTCATCCTGTGGCTTTATTAGGGGAATGTTCTAAGTCCTCCACTTTCCCTGTAATCAGAACTATAACTTCTTCAGGTTATTTTAAGACCAAGCTACAGCTAAAGCAGGAAACTCAACTTTATTCTGAGCTCCAGACATGTACACACAGCAAAGCACAGCTCCAGTTTTATAGGCTATCTTCTTACATAAAGCCTAACACTGGTATTAAATTCAAGTTCTCTATGAGATGCACCACGCTGACTACTATCAGATAGCTGTCTATTCACGGAATGAAGAGTGGCACAAATGTTTGCTTTGGTAATCTGTTTATAAGGTGCTCTTGTAGAAACAATATAACCTCAGTATGGCCACTTCTTTCTCTCTCTCACTCATTTTTGAATTAATAAGGAAAACAATTCTTCACCCAAATGAAGGAGAAGAGATATAATAGCAGAGAAATACCCGCAAACTACCTAACAGCAAGCTCAGAGCACATGTTTCCATTTACCTCTTCAGCTTTGTTGGTGGCATTTGTTTCAGTAAGCCACAGAAATAAGTCTAAGGAGACAGACTGTTTACTCTTAATTCTGCTAAGACACTTAATCATGATGCAAGCTGTTACAGTAACAGTATAAAGAAGGTGCAATCACCCTTCACAACTATCTACCTTTAAAACGTAAAAAAAGTCTAACAAAGGCTTTGAGAAGACATGAAATGAACTTTAGAAAACTAACGTGATGAAATGTAAAAGCAAATTAGCAGCGACACTGCAGCCATGAGGTCTTCTTGAGGCTGTGGAAAAAATAGAATGTTGTTAGTACTCCACTACTTTTCAACAGCCTAAAGTGGGCCTCACAGCTAAAATGTCATCTCACATTTGATTTTCTATTTCTAGGATATAACATCATTAACTCTTTTTTGCCAGTTTGCTGTTTGCAACTCAACAGAATATCAACCCTGTTTTCTTTAATTATTTCTCATTCTCTTCAAAAAAGCTGAGATTGCTCACAGTATTAACCAGTTATCTCCACCTACACACTACTTTCGACACTGTTCCTTTCTTTGTACTCTCGCTTACTCATTTGTAGCCACTAATGAAACCTGTCTAGAAACTCTTGGTTTATCTTTTTACCTTTAGTATCTTCCATGCTTCCACCCCTTTCTGCTTTGTGTACCAAGAAGCACACAAAAAGGAGCTTATGCTAACAGAAGCGCTTACTGCTACAGGAATGAAATACTGTTCTTCCCAATGAAAATACACCCATGCTTTTCTCCTGGTTTTCTGTGCAGCTTTCTGTGTAGGCTTATTATCACTGAGAGAAGCAACATAATCCAAATTTATTATTACTTCTGTTACTATTGTGGTTATTAATATTGTTAATATCGCTATAAATAGTTGCATATTCCTAAAGCTATATAAACTAATAATTAGATTATGTCCCTAGTGGGAATTACCATGAAAGGTAAGGAAAGAACAAAATGGAGCTTCCTCCTCTCCATACCACTTGCCCTGCCTTTGCAGCTCAGAAGCTGTAGTTCTCAACAGGAATCATGACTGCAGTTCACAGCATGAATTCAGACTGGTGCTGATATTTTAATACTTCCTTTAAAAGTACAAAAATCCAGGACTTAAAAAAATGAAAAATATTAAATCTAATGAGACAGGTATAAAGGTATGAAAGCATTCCCCAAGTCATGAATGATTCCAACTCCAGCTTACAAATAGGATCTATATCACTGTGACAGCTTTACTTTAAGAAAGTACCTTGCTCCCTAAATGAAGCTGACCTATGTAAAGCTATGAGATATTCTGCAAGACAGGACACATGCCAGGAAGACACTTTAGTATATGGACTATACTACTACATATTTAGCATATGCACTAGCATATGGACATATAAGACTGCTTATTTGTGTACTTAAGTTATAGACTTATATATTATATTGATTTCAGGCTTGATATCTGTAATAGTCATTCTTACGTCATTCCAATTACAGGAATTCCTATGCCAAAGTGAATGTTTTAAGGATAAACAAGTGTAAAGAGAGAGCCAAAGCTCTTTCGCATATCAGCAGATGATATAGTTGATTAATCAGAGGCCTTATTTTCACTACATTTGGTTAATGACTTTAGTAAGTAAGCAGAGAATTTAGAGGGGTTGATTTATTCTAGTAACTTCACTGCATAGCTCAATTTAATTCAGAAAGCAATGCAGCTCTAAACAGTGACCACAACAGAAATTGTGGTGATAAAGCAAATTGAATTGCCATCTTTGACCTGAGAATTACCAGTAAGAAGCACTTCACTGAGTTTCCACTCACTCAAGCCCATTTGAATGGGTATACTCATGGCTCCGTACATAAGTCCAAAGCTTCAATGTTCTGCATGAGAAAATTGCTGAAGGCAATGAGAAATTGGTCAGTTCTTCCTTTAGACAGAAGCTAAAGAGACAGATCATAAGTATTTAACATGAAACAGCTAAGCAAAATCAGGATGCACCTCTCTTATCTTTATCCTTCCTTAACACATTAACATTTATACATGCAAGACTAAATGTACCCAGTGTTTTGGCTGCAAGAAAGCCTGATCTCAACACAGCACTCAGGAAGAGATGCACTATGAGGTGTCAGCTTGGCAATTTCAGGAGGAGTACTGAAGCGCTCCAAGTTCCTCTACTCAGCCCCTGTGTAAAACTGACTGCAGAGCATCAGAGAAAGATATCAAGAGGCTCCAAATTCCATTAATTAGGAATTCTAAAATGTACAAACTGTATCTACATCTTTGTAATGTAAAATTCAACTGCACTATATGTGAACCACTGTTTCCCATTTTTTCTGACTGTGAGCAAGATGAACTGCATACGGTTATGAAGACAATCAGGATTATATTGGAAACCAAGCTGATTAATTTGAGAGAGGCTGACAGTAAACCATGTTCTCATGACTTTTTGGAAGTTTTTTTCAAAGAGTCCCAGGAAGAACACTACAGCTTCCTCCTTCTCCTTTCCTCCCTTTCTCATCCATCCCACTTCAGCATTACCCTGTTCATAACAGCTCTGTCCAGGCAGTTATTGGTGTCAGCTGGGAAGACATTACACTTAAGCTGCTGTTTTTCCTTCCTGTCCTAACTTAAGAAGCCACCAAGTGCCTCTGAGACATTGAAATGCTGTAATTATGGGATTCTTGTAGAAAGATTCAGAGATGCAGTGATTACCCCAGAACACTAAAAAGGACAGCTTTTGTTATCCTGATGTAGAATGTTTGGAATAAGCCTGTCATCATCGTAATCAAAGTGCAAAGTGTTCCTCAAACCACATAACACAGTAAATGCTTTGTCTTCCCTTGTACAAACTCTATGTGTCCCCTAGAAGAAGTGTATGATTTATAACTACCTGAACAAGTAGCTTAATTTTGAAATACCATGAGTTCTGTAAATTTGAAGAACATTTTTAAGGTGGTTTTATCGCTATTGACAGCTAATAATTGTTTCAAAGGTAAAATACCCACAGACATTTTTGTAATATATTCAAAGTTAATCTAAACCAATGGAAAACATGGTAATAAATACAGAGGAATACTATTTGTTTCCACTATTTTTCTGAAATTGTGAAAACTGAAACAGCAAGTCAGCAAAATAAGAGCTTGCCTACTGTACAAAAGCCAATGGGAACAAAGAACAACAACTAAAGACAGCTTGCAAGAAGTGAATATTATGCACTTTGTGAACTGAAAATAGTTCACAAAGTCTAATACTTTGGATCAGTTACCCACTCGTAGCAATTCTTACCTGAAAAGGCTTTAGCAAAATCCAAAAACTGATACGTTGGAAAACTGAGAAATCATATATAACATTTGCATAAAGCAGGGCAGAAGGCTCACTTAATTATTCCTTGCCTGTACTGAAGCTCACTTCACCCTGGATAAAAATAAATCAACTTTTGCCTCACAAAAATATTTGGCTTTTTAATGATGAATTAAACATTTTTTTGTACTAACTGACTATGTTACTGAAACTTTACTCAGACTGACACATTAGGCCCTAAACTCTGCCTTAACTAACAGTACTATATAAAGTAAGCATGCTGAAACCTCAAGCTTTTATCTGTTTAATGTGGGCACCATAAATTTGTAGATATCTGGTACGTTAGCATTTTAAATGCTGTGTGCTTTAGTTCCTATCTATAACACACTATCACCCACCTCCTACATTTCACAAAAGGTGTTGTGTGAATATATTAATATTTAGGAAAGCTGCAAAAGGTGAGCTCATGAGGAAATTAAATAAATTTTGCATAGTGAGTAGGATACAAATGGGGTCAAGTTAATAACTCCTGCAGCCATGCATGTAACAATGAAATTATAGAAACATTTTAATCTTTCATCCACTCTGGATGTAGATAACATGTAAGTCCTAAAGGAAGAAAACATGATGTAATTGCACATTTCAAATTCCTACTGGCTTCTTGCATTTTTGTCCCTTCTCAGGTTCTTTATTCACTATTTGCTGCTTCCACTCAAGCTGCTCCTGGTTCCTACTGTACACCCAGCCCCATCCTTCCCACCATACCTTCAAGCAACTCAGTGGTCCATAACCAGACCCAGCCTCCTTTGCCAACCCATCAGTTCCCTCCCCATTCAGTTTTCTTTCTTCCTCTTCTCTCCCTTATGCTTCCAGTTTCCAACACACATCTTTCACCAAAGTCTACTCCTTACCATGCTTGGAGATGTAAGGGCAGGGGTCTGCAAGAAAGCTGAGGATACAACAGGCTCCTGGTTTCAATTCAGCCACCTGGAATTGTACTAGGGCAGCTTTCAGCTTTCAGCTGCCCTGCCTTGAAAAACAAGACTGCTAAAAAGGATGATACAACATGCTAATTGAAGATAGAATACGCTGACATTTTATCAGCAACACAATAGTAAAACTTGATTTACAATTTAACTTTGGCCAACAAAAAAAGATTTGCACAGAGAAAGTGAAAAGTTGCCTTTCAGCCACAAGTATCACATACCTAGCTCCAGATCTAAAGTATAGAAAGCACCATGCTCTAGAATATAGCAGACTGATGGAACATTTCAAGGACAGAATCATTTATTTTTGTCTAGCACCTTTCTCAAAAATGGTTGAAATGTTTTGGCCAAAAAAACCTTGGAAAAGATAAAGAAGCCACATTTTAACAGACAGCTGAATGGCATCTTCACAAGCCTCACAAATATTTAGTGTCATTGCCTTCTAAACCATAAATGTTAGTAGCACATCACACTAGTCTGAAAATCTCAAAGATAAACTTGTTTACAAGTAAGTGTCATAGCTTTGGCTGCCACAATGAGGATTCTGTTCTAATCTGCTATAAAAATGTGGCTTTAACCAACAAGAAAAAACAATACACTGATAAGCTGACTGGCAAGAATGAAATTGCTATTAGCAGTGAAATAAACAACTAGTTCTTCCCTGTCAACAAACTGCTACAAAGAAAGTGTAACATATAACTTACGGAACTTCATAATCATTCCACCTTACTATCCTAAAACACATTTGCCCTTGCCTGTTGAAAAGCTTGGGTAATAAAATTCCAGGTAACTGACAATTAGAATATCTAACGCAAGGCTTTGTATAAACTTGTGAGTCCTCTTGTTTCCTAAATGTTCAAATAATTCCACCAAGTTCTTTTGAAGTATAAAACTAGAAATTCATCTCCGCTCCTACCAAAGGTACTTCCTCAAAACATTTGCCTCTGCTTTAAAGAACATAATTTTTACAAAGCACTTTCAAAGGCTTCAATCAAGTATAAGATTATGAAGATCACACAAGCAAGTTAACACCACCACTGGAAAAAGTCCCTGTTAATTTGAAGTCTTGAACACTTATGACCACAAAAAACTTCCCAATCTGCTCAAAGATCTAGTGACATTTACTATGACAGCAGAGAATGTAGAGCTTCATTTTTTACCAACCACAGCAATTGAAATTAATTCTTAGAAAGTAATACTTCATGCTATTATACATTTTTAATTTCACCTAACTCTTCAAACATAAGGAACTTTCTCTTGAGCTGACATTCTCAGAATCTGTCAACAAAACATTTCCTGTGTAACATTCATGGAGTAAGGTCCACGTAAAATACATACTATTTCAGACTGACAAAAAGTTTATGGGTCTCAAAACTTCTTTAAAGCTTTAAACATAGGGTACTTGACCTCTTGGATAAGGACTTGAATACATAACAGGTTGCAGGAAAAAACCCATAGAGTGCTAAATAGGCATAACACATTATTTTATTTGTAAATTTACTTATAGAATCACAGAATGGTTTGGGTTGGAAAGGATCTTAGGACCATCTAGCTCCAACCCCTCTGTCATTGGCAGGGACGTCTCAGCCTAGACCATGTGGCCCAAGGCTCTGTTCAACCTGGCCTTGAACACTGCCAGGGATGCCACTTCTTTGGGCAGCCTGCTCCAGGGCCTCACCACCCTCATAATGATGAGCTTCTTCCTTATATCTAACCTGAACTTTCCCTGTTTAAGTTCAAACCCATTATCAAGAATTTATTTCCAGACTTATAAACCTGAATAAACTATGGCCCTTTCTCCACAATGACCACCGTGCATGTCCTGGGGCTCTTAACAATGACATGACCACAGTGCAGTAACAAAACTGGGACAGCTTTCATTTTACCTCTTTGCTTACTTACAGCAAAGTAGCTTCAGCAGCAGGGAGCTCAGCATAGCCTAACTGCCTATATAATTTTCTTACCTCTCAAGCAACAACAGCAGTGTAGGCACAGGTGCCAGAAGAAAAGTGGAAGAATATGTAGTTTCGCAGAGGCTTCAGGCTCAGCTGTGCATGGCAGCCCTAGGGCCTCTGCTCTAACGATAAAATATTTCCTGACAGACTGAAGAACATCAGCATGTGATTTTGTTCTTTCTATAAAAAGTAAAAATAATACTTAATTTTATGCTTCCTTTTTCAAGTTCGTAAAAGTATGTAAGCAATGACACATGCACATTTGGTTTTGGCCTAAGTACAAGCAAATGAAATTCCATATCAGAGGCTAACTTTTTTCTGAATATTTTTCCATATATAAAGACAAGTGACTGAAAGAAAATGGCAATTTAATCACAGACTACTAGCTGGCATCAGGCATAAATTAAGGTCATTAATTTTGGAACGGCAGTAAGTTTTTAGATTTTTGACAAGTTGGATATCTATTCACATAACTGTGAATAATTGATCGACATCTTGAATTACTTAGGAGGCAAAATCACAACACAAAGTGGACAGGAACTGGCACCCACCAACTAGACAGGTTTTCTATACATTTTGTCAAGTAGGCAAACATGCCATAAGGAACACTATGAGAGACTGTTACCAGTGTAAATGAGAGCTGTTCCTATTTTGTGATAAATTACCCAAGTAATTTGAATGAATCCTAAAATCTGCATAAACAAAATGATTTTATTTTTTTCAAATTATCAATTATTTTCTAAATTCTTTGGACTTGTTCATTTAGTGATTTCTCCACTCATAAGGAAAGGTTTCACCACAACAAGGGAAGAGTCCCAGCATTCCAAAGGTGTTATGATTAAATCCATAGCTTTGCATGAATTGAGAAAGAACAAGCAGAAAATGCCAACAGAAATGAAAACAGGGAGAAAAGTTGACTTCCTCTTCTTTAACTTTGGGAAAGGTCAGTATAAAACAAGGATACTGTCAGTCAAGATGGCGACATAAATAAAGTCATAAGGACTTTTAGAGTATAAGACAGCTGCCTTTTGGCAAAAAAACTGTATTAAAGTATTTATTCAAAATATAACAAACATTAAATTCTGAAATGTGCCACCATGCATGCCAAAGAGACTCTTCATCTTAGTGTCATTTTCTCTGGAAATCTGATGGGCTGCAGATTGCGTTTTTTTAATCTTTGACCTAAGAAGTCATAATAAACATGCAAGTGCCATCTCAGGAAATTAACAGGGTTTTTTTTTTTCTAAATTAAATTTAGTTAATTCTAATTTTCAGCATGACCCAAGGTTCTTTACTCTTTTAATGCATGGGGTCCTTATAACTAACAAAACCAAATCTTACAGACTTAACACATCCTTCAGGCCAAAGAATTCCAAGCCAGCCAGATCATAAACACTTTCACCTTTTTCTTCATCGCTCATTGTGATAGGAGGAGTACATTTGTGTGCACAAGGATGTATGCAGCAACTATTATGTCCAAACACCCTTAAGTTTTTCTGAGTGTATAGCTGTGCAATTCACGGAATACCAAGAAGAGGCATCAGCAAGGCCTGCTGCATAAACACTGTACAGGTTATCCCAAAAAGAAACCCATGAGAAACACTTTTTATGGCACATAAGATACAAACTTCACAGCTTAGAGAAAAACACACTCACAGATGACAGAGGAAAAGACCATGGCAAACCCTGTGAAGAAAGAAAACTTAAGAAATATGCTTTACACACACTGCAAATATACAGCTCTATACTGAAGTTTTAATAATGAAACCAGACATCTCATTTCCTAGCAGCCTAACCTCTTGAAAGCTGGAGCTTTCTAAAGAGCGTTTGTTTAATTGTTTTCACAAGTGAAATTGTCAGTACCCAGAAAACTATCAATATTCAGACACCAACGTCTAAGATCTGAGGACATTAAGTGAAATTAGGCAAATTACTGCAGGGGGTAGCCAGCTTGCTCTGCAGAGATAGACAACAGGCAGTAACTGCTGATTTCCAAGGCTATGTCCAGCACTCCCCTAAAAACTCACCCAAATCCTGAGGTATCTGGTCTATATGATAGCACCGTACCACCAGAGCCATCTTGCAACTGGGACACTTTCATACTTCAAAGAGTGGCCACTGAGTGAGAAGTCATTTTTCCAGAGCTGCCATGTAGGCAAAGAGGAAATATGGTTTTGAGTGTGGCCAAGAAGGGATGACAAAAAGAGGTAGCGAGTATAAAATCAGATTTCTACCTTTGCTGCCCTCTGCCACATAGGATTTTCAGTTTTTCACCTATTATCTACATGAAACAATATTAGCAACTATCTTAAGACAGAGATTTTTGAAAGCACAGAAAATAAATAGCTTAGGGGTACAGAGCAGAGATAGTGAAAAGAGCTAAGTATTAACTAAACGCCTTCAAGTTTAAGGGCACATGTTCTGACCTTCAGTAGATCAGTAGATCCAGCCCATTCCTGGTTACAAATCTCAGGTTCAGATGTGCCCAAAAACCTCTAATTCAACAGTAGACCCTGCCTGATTTAACAGCAATGGAGATGTTTGGTGGTGCTAACAGCTCAAGTGTATAGGCTACTGAGCATGAAATCCTGGGCAGAAATGAGCAGAAATTACATTCCTCTCCTTGCACAAATACACATGCTTCTTGAAGCTATGCAAGCTGAACACTTCTGCATGATTTGATGAATGTTAAACTACGTACAGTAGTTACTGCATGCAACAACCACAGCCATAAGTCCCTCAAAACCATTATTGATTAATGGATTACATGTCAGACAAGCAAAACCAGTTGTCATATTAATGTAATGCTGCAGCATTTGCACTTATTGCAATAATCTGTCTTATTGCTTTCATGACATATAAAAAGCCCATGAATACTGGAAAAATCATATATCTGCTGAATGATCAAGTAAGGGATGTGTCATTTGTAGAGGTCCAAATATACCTTCGTAGTTTGTCACCTTTACTCAACTGATTTGTCTCTAAATTGGAGACATCAATTTGATAGATGGACCACTCAGTAGATAAAGAACTGGCTGGATGGCCACAAGCAAACAGATGTGCTCAATGGCTCCATGTCCAGCTGGAGACCAGTAACAAGTGGTGGCCCTCAGGGATCAGTGTTGGGACCGGTCTTGTTCAACATTTTTCTTGGTGACATGGACAGTGGGATTGAGTGCACCCTTTGCCGATGGCGCCAAGCTAGGTGGTTCGGTTGATATGCTGGAGGGAAGGAATGCCATCCAGAGGGACCTTGACACGCTTGTGAGGTGGGCTGATACCAACCTGATG
>JANRGW010035135.1:0-13094 GCA_024733675.1 Psilopsiagon aymara
ACCACATACTCCCCAAACAAAACGGGGGGAAAAAAAAAACCCAGCCCAAAATAAAAAAAAAAAACAAAACCAAAAAAACTCCACAACAACAAATAAAACACACAAAAGAAACCGGAATGACAAACTCACCAAACTCACTGCACAGAAACACGACCCCAAACCAGCTGGAGATTTTTTGCAAACCCTCTACCAATCCATTGTATTTTACAATTAATTTAGAGTTTTAGTATCTTTCCCACTCCTTGCAAAAAATGTCCTCTCCAAACTGTCTCCTAACTGGAATTAGACACACAAAAAATTGAGTTACTTCACTTATTCAGAGGAGCCCAACACAGATACTTCGACACCACTGAATTCCACAGCTTCAGACAGTAAGATTCCAGCCATCAGTACAAAATACAGCCTTCAGCACTTTAAATGCATTAGCATGCAAAGACTGCAAAGCAAGGTTATGTTGCACCACATCCTTATCAGATTCAACCCATTTACTGCCTGAAGGGGTAGTCCTTCATTCCACATAATTCTCTGTAGCCCTGATCCGATCTGGTGACTGTGGACACTTTTAACGTGGAAAAAGAAAGTTAGCTTGCTTTGAGCTAGAATATACTCAAGATATAAAAACTGAAGATAGAGGGAGAACATACCACTGTCCATGACTGTCCCTCATTTCCTAAGTTAAACAATGGAAACCAAGGTCAAGGACTAATAGCAGAAAACCCCTTCATGCTTTTTTTACAGAGCTACATTACTCTCATCCTCCCCTAGAAAAGGCCGTTCTCTTAATAGGCACCTTCACAGCACCGTAACTGCATAGTTTTGACACACTGCCCATGATAGCCAACAGCCTATATTAGAGGCATTCTGCAAAGTAACACTGGAACACACAACTCTTCTTTCTTGGAGCATCCAGGTAGCCTATTTTAGAAATCACAGACAAAAATTACAAACCATAACCCTGAAAGGTGTCCATTTGGAAGTGCGCAAAGTGATTAAAAGTTCCTAGAAGTTCTTGGTAACAGGCTTCTGCAATACTGCACTGAAGATCACAGTTTAAGAGAATCTCCCTGCACTGTCAGGATCTAGTTATCTTTAATGCAAGAGTTCTGAGAAAAGAACACATTCTGGAAAAAGACAGTAAAGCCTGACACTAACCACAAAGACTACAGGATAATAGTAGAATTAAACTTTAAGGAGTCTTTAGTAATGTCTGACTTAACACACCTTTGAAGATTTCCCTCATTGCTTAAATTCATGAGCTTACCTACACAGCCACAATATCGCAACAGCAGGCTCAGAATCATCATCAGAGGCCTTGCATCAGCTTCCCATGTAAAAAGTCCCCTGTGAGTGCAACACAGCTTAACACAGTGCCACAGAGTGGAATGTCAGCATAAACTTCGCAACACGAATTTTGCCCTAGATCATTCTAAAGCTGCTATCAGCTAACTCCCAGGCATTTTGTAATGAATTTTTAATAGGCTTCTTACCTTTACAGTATTTCAAAAATATCTTGATTGCCATTCCAAAACACAGTCAAGCCAAGAAGGTTCCTTTCAGCACCTAAGCTAATTTTGAACTGCTAGAACCTTTTACTGATACTCCAATCCAGTTGAAGTCATCTCTACATGAACATTTTCACTCACTCAAACAGAAGTTCTTCACACTAGCTTTGGGATCAGTTTGCTGTACCAGCTCACTATTTTCACCAAGAATTACAAGAAAAGTTTTCAGACTATTACCCTGTTCTCAGCCAATAGTTTTCATGCACAGAAAAAACACTCTCTTCAGGCAAAGGGCTGTAGCACCTCCAGGTGTTAACCTGAGAAAACGTTTTACAACCTGCCTTTGAAAGCAGCACAGAATTTACCAAAGGCTAGATTAGTAAAGAACACAGAAAACAGGAAAAGCAGAAAAGCCAAAAGTGTTCTGGAAAATACAGTGATAAGATGGAAGCGGAAAAGAACTAACAACAGGTTAGAGAAAAAAGTTTCAGAAAAACTTCAAATTCAGCGCATAAGTGGGGCACATTTCATTGCAACAGGCAGAGTCTTGTGCATTGACACAGCAACCTCATGAGGGGGCACATGCCACTTTGGTACACTACTTGCATAAAAAACAAATGAGAAGTTTCTAGGACAAACGTTTTAGAAGACACTGCATGACAACACTGATTTTCAAATAATTTTAGAAGCTAAATATTCGATAACTGAGCCAAGCATTTGTTTGGCGTAAGACACCAGAGCTGTTATCTCAACAGGAGCCTTTCACAGCACCATAACTGCATAGTTTTGACACACTGCCCATGGTAGACAACAGCCTATATTAGAGGCATGCTGCAAGGTAACACTGGAACACATACCTCTTCTTTCTTGGAGCATCCAGGTAGTCTATTTCAGAAATAATACAAAACCTTCAACTTGAGCAGGCTACAAGCTAGGCATATTCAAATTTGACCAAGTCCAAGAGTTCCAGTGCAGCTTTTGTCCCAACCTTAACTACAGAGCTTCCAAACAAGATACTCTGTATCTAAGAATATGCTTTTAATTCTGAAATCATATGCCTGGAACAAAAGCTTATATCAGCAGTGCCTAAATCACTTTACTCCTTTCTGCCCTAAAACTAAGCACCCTGTGTGTGCCCTTCAGTATCAGCCTTCTGAAGAGATTCAAGTAACTACACAGCAGG
Organism: Psilopsiagon aymara; assembly: GCA_024733675.1. Lineage (NCBI taxonomy): Eukaryota > Metazoa > Chordata > Aves > Psittaciformes > Psittacidae > Psilopsiagon > Psilopsiagon aymara. The sequence goes on from JANRGW010035135.1 coordinate 2,686, forward strand.
AGAACTGCCATATAAAATTCTGTGTCATTACTAACAAGTTACATTAGCAGGTCTAGCCAGATCATCAGGGCACTCTCCTGCAAACATTACACTCTGCTGAAAAGAGGATTTCTTGTGATAAGAGGCATATTACACTGGCACACATACCTCTCACGCCCCACCTCTACCACTCAACACCTCTGTTACTAACAGATGCAAACTTAAGGTTTAAGCTGAAAGTCAGTAATAAGCAAATTTCCTATTAGCAAACCCTTTCCTTTGGTGATCTCTAATCTGGTTTGCATGGCTTTTGCCTGTGCAGGATAAGAGCGGCAAAATAAACACTAGCGATGTTATGACAATGCCAGTATAGCACTGCTTTTTTCAGAGCTCCTCTTGCATTGCAGGAAGCTTTCAACAAGCACACTTTCAAAACCACAGAATATTGTAACACAGAACAAAACCAGATATATTTTATCTCCTTAAAATTCACATTAAGTCTTCACATAGATAGGTAGAAATACAAAGCAATATCTAAATCTGCCTCCTTCCAATTCAGCTTTATGTATCTGGGTTTTATTCCTGGCTACACCACTGACCCAATCTGACCTTCACAATTTTCAGGGTACATTCATTTCAGAATAGGAGGTACTAGACCAGGGGTTTTCCATCAGGAACAGCACATCTTGCTGCTCAGCCACTTTGATACACGCTGTGCTTTACTGATGCAGCATATTCACAGTGAAACAACTAAAGCATCCTAGTGTGCATATGCACTTACACCCATCTTTCTTTTACACAGAGCTGGAAAGCTGAGGATGATAAAAGAATTCCTAAGAGCTAAGTAGACTAGGATACCCAAAGCACTTTCTGGGATAGAATGAATCAGAAAGACAAATTACTGTATGTATTATTTCTTTACTAAACTCATAGCTAACACTTTGAAAGTGTAGCTTATGGCAAAACAAAAGCTGATGTCAGAACAATTTATACAGGTTATGCTTCAAACAACTGTCACAGCTAGTCTCAATTCAGACAGCACTAGCATCTCTATAAGCTTCTAAACCTGTTCCACTTACTCAGCTCTGCACATTGTCAAACGACAAAGCACTACAAGTTTTAAAAGTATTTTTTATATTATATCATCCACACAAAGGGATTAACTGAAGCATAAAGCCATCTCTGTAAATTCAGGACAACAGGAGTTATTTCTCATGCAAGTCAAAGCTCCAGTCTGCACAGATGAGTATTATTTTTAGAGCACTACATTCCTAAGCCTTACCTCCATCAAAAGCATTTCCCTAAAGCCATGCAGCCATCCTGCTTTTTTGAACTACTACCTTGCTGGCTCCCATGTTTGTCAGAGAGCTGTAGCTTCAGAAAGCCTCAAGTACCAGCAACTCTCAGGTCCTGCACTCCCAAAGACATCAGTTAACAAATCCCCAAACTCAAGGTTCTGGGATTTGTTTAAGTTTTGTAATACACGGTCATATTTTTAACTAAAAGGTAAGAGCCCAAAGAGACCCAAGAGTGTTCTTTCAACTATTCTGGTTTCCCCACTTTTTTGCTTCTAACTTACGATTCTGTTGACCACTAGTTTTATGCATAAAAGCACTTTTATCCTGCGACCATTAAAACCTTTGAAGATGACTTTTTAAATTTAGTTCTCTTGAAATGTGTTTGTGCCACATGCCAACATTAAGAACACAAAGCCTCCATTTACTATTTGGAGATTCTTAACTGCTTATGTGAACAAAGCTGCTGATTTTCTTTTTAGGAAAGGAAAAGTTAAATGCATCACCACTTACCACGCTACACAACTTACCAGCTACAACTCTGGCATGGCTACTGAAATTAAAGTATGTCACAATGCCAGCCTGCACACAACTTTAAACTCTCTAATGTGAATTCATATTTGGACACCAAACTAGGCAACTAGAGATTCTAGTGCTCCCAAGATCTACTGGCTCTTTAATCAAAAGCAGCCAGAGTGTGTAGGGTGAACATTCAAGCTTAACTTTTTTTAAATAATAAAACGCTTGGGATACTCTAGTGCTAGCTCTAAGATCATTTAAGAGTGCTTTAAAGAGCCATCTCCGAGTTAGCTGAACATTATAATCCTTTATCAATATGGAATAGGTGCCTGAACTTTTTCTTTAGCTGAACAATTCCGTTAAAACAGAAGACTAAGAACGTAGGAACAAAAAAATTACTCTGACCACTATCTATTATTAAGCTGAGAACACCTTCATTTACAAACTACCTCAAGGCAGGAACAGGTTATCTGCCTGCAAGACAGAGTCAGAAAGAAAAAGAACTGCTTTCCTAATAAGAATCCCAACTATACAAGTAGAATCTTTCATGAGAAGAAACTTAGTTGGCCAACAAGTTAAAAGCTGTCTAAAGCAGTTTACCAGGTTCACAGCTCACTTAGAAAAGTTCTACCCGTAAAGGTTCAGTTAAAATTTTTCTAAATAGAAACACAGCAACAGTTTTCAAGCACTTTTTGGACTCAGTGTTTTGTCTCCTAATAACAAAAATGTGCTGACGCGAACCTAATTTACTCCAGGATTGCCTGAACCCAGTAATGCAACTGTCAGCACCCGATCTGCAACTGATTTTGTACAAAGAGGTATCTGAACTCCCCCTTCTTCATCCAACTAGAATTAACTGCAAACCAATCCAAACCTTAATGACTACTTCCTTTATTTTTCTTAATAGACTTTTTAAATAATTTACAAGGAATGCATTAAAAGTAATACACTGGACACACAATTATACCTAGCAAGTACTGCTGTTCAGTCTTCCGTATTTGCAGCTTGCTGTTCAAACTGGCTAGTATTTCTCAAACAGTGAGTCAGTGTTCAAAGGAGGCCAAAGTTTAAAATGCTTACAACCTACATTACAGATATACATTCTCCTAACATTTGTGTTGTAATAAGTACCATCTTTTAAGGCAGTTTGAAAACTAAGTAAACAGAAGATGTTGGAACAAGGTAATCACTATGAAAACACTCAAATACATAACCAAAGCAAAAATGAAAAGGCTCATTGGCTTTAATTTAACATGACTCCAGCCAGTTGTAGAAAATCGGTTTCAAGACTAAGGCAACTTGATCTTTAAGAAAACACAGCCAGAGTTCAGATTGAAATTGGAAAAGTAAATCATGCAGTTAAAAGCACCAAGTGGCAACAAAATACTCATACAGAAACATACTGAGTAACTCTGAACCGCTGATAATTGAGGACGAACTCCACATCTGACAGCACTTGTTTTCAAGAGCAAGGCACATGACCGTCATTCACATCCCTCGGAGTAACCCTCGCAAAAGCTGTTACCTGGCTTTCCCCTAACGCAGCACCACGTGCTGCCAGCACCTGAACGCGTTCTTGTTTTCCCAAGAAGTACCTTCTTTTCCCCAGTGGCACCATCTCCGCTTCTACCTCCCACCCTGTGCGTCTCCGGCCATTAGCCCTCAGCATCCCGACCAGGGCGCTCTACCCGCCGGAGCCGGGGCAAAAAAAGGCTCCCCAAGCTGGGCACCGTGAGCGGACCGAAGTCCCCGGACTGCCGGAAAAGAGGGCAGCGGCAGGGCTGCAGGCAGGCCCTGCAGCGGGGTCCTCCACCTCTGTCCTCCCAGGGAGCTCCGAGCAGCAGGACACCCTCGCCCCGGGAGGCCTCGGAGGAGCCTCCGCGCCGTGAGGGCGAGGGCCCGCGGAGGGGCCGGGACTCACCAGAGCAGGGAGCAGAGGAAGAAGCAGGAGCCCAGGGCCAGGAGCCGGCGGGGCGGCTCCCTCATCGTTTCCCCCGTCTACCTGCCGCGGCCGGGAAGAGGCGGCGCATCCTCCCCGGCAAAGGGACCGCAGGAGAAGCGTGAGCGACGGCGGCCGCTAAAGAGGAACGACCGTTGGGGCGGCCCCTCCCCCACGCTACGCGCGGCGGCGCGAGCGCCCGCGAACGTCGCTGCCCGCCGGAGCGGGCCCCTCCCCCGCGCCCAGAGCCCTTCACGCGCTGAGCTGGAAGGATACGCGTCACCCGGAGAGACGCTTCGCCACGCCCCCTCGCTCCGCCGCGACCAATGGCCTGTGCGTCTGGGGGAGGCCACGCCCCCAAACCCCGGTTGCCAACGGGGATTGGCTTCTCCCCTCCGGCGCGGCGGCGAATGAAGAGAGCCGCCTTCCCTTTCCCCGCCCTCCCAAGGACCCCTCTGAGGTGTCCGCGTCGAACAGGACCTTAAAGGGAAACGACCGTAGTAATAAATGACGGCTAACGGCAAAGTCTGAGGCCGAGATGCGCGGGAAGAACGTCATTATTTCCAGTGCGAGGGATGTTTTAAGCAGCGGCTTTCCGACATGACAGCATTTCAAATGTATTTTTTTTAATCGGGCTTCTTCGCCGGTTAACTCGCAGAGTGCTGATTGGGGTCGCTTAAGGCCCCCAGCGGAAGTATCGTCACGGTGTGCGGGGCTGCTGGGAGTTGTAGTTCCGGGCGGGGGGAAGGGCGGCCGACGGCTCCTGCGTGGGGCTGCTCCTGCTCCTGCCGCTGCTCCTGCCGCTGCTCCTGCCCCTGCCCCTGCCCCTGCTCCTGCTTCTCCTCCTGCGAGCCGCTGCTCCGCCGTTATTTTGCGGGCGGTCTGCGGGAGCCCGCGAGGAGCGGTCGGGCTCGGAGTTACCCACTAACAGCCGCGTGGCAGCCCGGCTCGTAGGCACAGGTGGTGCCAGGGAAGTGTTTAAGGTGGTTTTGTGCGTATTCTTTCATTGCAGGAGCAAGAGCGAAGCCTGAGTTTGCCTGGCAGTTCCTCGGGTGCGTCCACACGGGAGGTGCCTGGGACCTGGCAGCCTGGCCGAGCCCTCCTGGCCCAGCTTCTCTCCCTCCTGGCCCAGCTTTTCTCCCCAGACCAGCAGCTGTCTGCACAGAACTCTCCTGTTTGCTGCCTGGCACTGCTTTCTGATGGCTGGGGCTAGCGGAGCACCTCTGGGAGATGCAGGCCTGGCAGCTGTGGGTGTGACCTCGGCATCTGGGTGCCCGTGCTCAATGTGGGACAGAGGAGAGGTCCTTTCCTGGTACAGGCGCATTTGAGTAGACTGGCAGAAAACTACAACAGTTATCAAAACATTAAGAGATTTTGTAGGTAGCCAGGCCTAAATCTGAAGCAAGGTGTTCTAAAATAGGATTTACACTGAACTGTGGTAGCCAAGAAAACCATCCTTGGAGCTTGCTGTCACCAAAAAATGGCTCAGGATTGGGGTTCTTGCTGCCACAGCACAATAAGATCCACAGTGAACACGGATGTGTGCTGCTCACCCAGCCCCTGGGGCATTATGACAGCCTTGAAAGGCACAGGTGGATTAGTCATCACCGTGCTGTGTTGGAAACATGCACATGTCAGAACTCTGAACAGGGAAGGACAGCTTTGCCCCAAGGGTGGAAGGGGAGGGTGTGAATCACAGGAATCCTTGCAGGAGCAGGGCCCTTCCAGGTCATGGTTCTTGTTTATCCCATAGCAGCTCCAGCCCCGTGAACTGGCCCTTACGGCATTTCGGGGGTGCTCCCAGAAGGAGTGGTGCCTGCAGCGCTCAGCTTGGTACTGACGAGCTGCAGGATGGATTGACTGGAGTCAGCCAGCTGCAATTCCCAGCTGGCACTGGAAACCTCTGGAGAGTCTTTGTTCCTTTCCTGATTTCCTACCTTGTAAATTCCGTGTTTTCATTAACACTTGGCATCCCCCACCCTTCCAAGAGCTCCACATGCCACAGAGAGCAGACAGACCTGCGTGCCAGCACATTGAGATGGGAAGAGGGAGAAGCTCCAGCTTTGTGCCTCATCTCTACTCAGGCTGTGGCTTAAAGCCCTCTGGGTCAGCAAACTACTGGCTTCCCCATGACAGAAATGGCCTGTCCTGCAGTACCTGTATCTCTTTGGAAAATAGGGGGAGTAACAGCACAGCACATGGGGCAGCAAGTTGGGGTGCAGAGCATCACCTGCTGCTCCATGCCTTGCAGTTTAGCCAGGCCTGGAGCTGCCTGGATGAGTCTGTGACTCATGAAGTTGAACAGGAAGAAATTCCTGTGCAAGTCACTGGTAGGTTTCTCAAGTAGTCCATGGGATTTAACGTGAACCTCTGGCAATGGGAAATGGGCTTGCTAAACCACAGTACGGATTATACCGAGATGAAAGTGGCCAGGCAGGCGGCTCTGACCGTGAGCAGCTTTGCTCTGTGTCCCAGGGTGAGTGCCTGCTGTAGCACCCACTGGCAGCTTTCCCAGTGCGTCAGCAGCCAGCCTGCTGCTCCAGTGCTGCTCAGCTCCTGGGTCAGATCCTGTTGCCCCAGGAGCAGGGATGACACAGGAGCTGCCCAACCAGTTATGGGAGTGAGGAGAGTCCTGAAAAACACTTGTGGCACTGGTGATGAGTGAGTAAGCACCTTTGCCATGAGGATTTCTTCAGCCTTTTGCAGCAGCAGAGCTAAGACATGGCACAGCAGCAGCACAGATCTGTGGCTGTGGGGTCATCTAACTGTCCTTTGGAGGGTTTCAAGCAGAGATGTAGTGTGGAGGGCTCTGCATTGCCTCCAGGGACCTGCAGCAGGACCATGTGCAAAGCACCACTGGTGCAGAAAGTGTCACTGCCCAAGGGCGCACCTCCACACTGGCTCCAGGGGGATGTGGGAAATTCCCCAAGCCACGGGAGCAAGAGTGCAGGTCCCACCTGCAGCTGGTTTAGCCATGGCAGGGAATGCCACAGACCTCTTTTCAGGGCTGGAGGCTGCTGCAGAGGGGCACGGCAAATGTGAGCTTTGGCTGCAGCTGCCTCTCTCTGCCTCCTGTGACCATATGACCCCCGGGGGTAGGACCTGCCACTTTCATGGATGCTGCCAGTTATTACCTTACCTTTCTAGTGACAGCAGTGTGTCAGCACAGGAAGATGCCGGGCAAGGTGTGCATCTACACATCCAGTGTCCTGCCTCTGACCTCTCTGAGGATTCACAGTAGTCAAGTCGCCGAGCAGACAGAGAGCACTTCCCCATCCCACCAACACAGCTGTGGCCGCAACCCCTGTGCATTGGGGTGGCCAGGAGCAGAGCAGTAGAAAAATCTACCCATGAAGCATTAGAAATTGAAACAACTGCTTAGCTGTCTGCTAGAAGAGCTGGTAAACATTCATTTACTCATTGCTAAGTATTTCCAGCCGGAGCACTTGCCCTGGCGCTGGTAGGCGGTGTTTTGCTCAGTGCTGTGCCACAGCATATGGCTGGTACCGTCTCCGTTGCCAGCCTCTGCCGTGCTCCCAGGACAGTAATTCTTCCAGCTTCCTTCCCCAGGAGAAAGGGAAAAGCCTGTGAAGCCACACTTGCTCAGCCCATGCAGCTGCTCTCAACTGGCACAGCTCGCACACACTTTGGTCCCATTACCAGCTGGGGATTAAACATACAGTTTAGACCAAACACAGCTAAAGAGCTGGCACAGAAGGTGGATCATTTCAAGGGAACAATTACAGTGACAGGTCAGGATCCTGGAGGAAAAGCCCCTTTCAGTTAGTCCCCACCAGGTATAAATGTCCACCAAAAGATCCTGGTGCCATAAGCCAGACAGAGGTTTTGAGGCATCACCTCTGACATACCTACATACTTAGTAAGCTTGTTGCTCAACCACTGATAAGATGAGCAATGTAATAGTAAAAAAATTTACAGCTTACCCAATCTCCCAGCTAGAACCCATGATTAACCCAAAGCCCAATGTACTGTAGGGTTACTTGGGAGCAAATACTTGCATGGGATTCTCAAAAGCCGCTGTATTTTCATAGTGGGATTTTGGCTTGCTCTTAGCCAGATCTCTCTTGGCTATACCCCAGCATGAGATGAGCTGGGGCAGGGGCTGAACTCGAGCCACTGTGCCACCTGATGGTCTATGTACCTGCATCTCCTGGGCAGGGAGGGCTCTTCATGCCTGCAGTGGTGACAAAAGGCTGGGTATACAAAGCGTAACTGGTTGCACTGGCAGTGTACAAGCATTGCTCTGATGACTGGGAATACAAGCCAGGTCATTGTGCTCAGTGCCCAAGAAGGAAGACCTGAAGGGGGCCACCCAAGCGGCACCTCAGTGTGTTGTTTCTGAGCAGGAGGAGAAAAAAGGTGCTGTGGTTTTACCTGCAAACCCTGAACACCTATGGGACAATGCTTGTCGATTGCACTCTTAACACTCAAATGGACCCGGAGTGTTGCACAGACTGTAGAGTATCTCTCCAAAACTTGGGCTCCGAGGCAATGGAGCAATGTTTGACTTCTGGAGAGACACCTGATCCTGGGTTACATCCTGGGCCTTTGTTTCCAGCATTTTCAGGAAGCAGATGCTAAGCGTTCTGTCCCATTCATCCCTATCTGCTCTTTACAAAGGCTTCTTGTTTTCCCAAGTGTTGGTTTTTCTCATGTGTCATTTAATTCACACAAACTCCTTCCTCTGCTGACTATTGATCTTGGCTCCTTAGTGGTTAAAATAAAGTAAATCTTTCATAAGGAGGTTTTGACAACGAAACTTTTGTTCCTTCCAGACACAATTTCCTGTTTAATTTCCTGACAGTTTCTTATTTAGTAAAGGAAAAGCTGTAAATTGCAAGATTGCTTTAGAGAACTTCCTGTGACTTCAGATGAACTGTTAACCACTTGCAGGAAAGAATTCAGCGTAAAACTTAGGAAAAAATCCTGACTTCTTCTGCACTTCACACTGAAGGGAAGCAAGCTGCATAAAACAGAAAAGGGGTTGGAATAATTTGTCTTGCAAAATCAAACAAGAGCAGCTCTGCCTCCAGCTGAGCTAATTACACTTTCATCACTCAGTAAACTACCTCTGAGATACGAGGTATGGGACTTTGAGGGAAGGTTTCTGCAAGGTTTCACCTCTGGGCTGAGGCAGCCAGGACTGTCGGTGGAGTTTGCACACTCGGTGATCCTGCTCATGTCATGTGTCTGCCAGGCTGGGGCTGCCACGCTGCCCCGTGAGGAGGTGACATGTCTGTGCGGCCCCAAAGGCAGGTCCTGCATCCCCTGTATGGCTGCTGATCCCCGCTTCCACAGCCATCTTTAAAACCTGGTGGGCACCACCCTGAGCTGCCGGGCTGTGACCACAGTCAGAGTGACCGGCTGATGGAGCTGACCAAAATGCTTGCTGTGCACAGACTCGTTAGGTTTATTTAATGTGGGCAGCGCAGTGGTGTGCAACGGCGCTGAGGAGTGGCAGGCAGCTCTCATGGCAGGCAGGGATGATTGCACAGTGACACTTGGCTGGGGCTGCATGACCTGGTGTAGGAGAGCGACTGCTCTGATCTCCAGCCAGCTGGCCCAAATCCTGCTTTAAAGAGCCTTGAAACCTGGCAAGGGTAGGTGGTGGCACAGTCCTGTGGCTTCCAAAAGCACTGATGGACCGTGGCTGGGACCACCCATTTAGATGGCTCATGTGGCTCTCAAGGGACACAGCCAGGGTGGGAGAGAGATTTTCTCTGCCTGGCTCTGAGCCCCCTCTTTAGTGGCTCAAAACACAAAAGTCAAAACTTTAAGTAAGATGAAGAAAATTAATTGAGATGGGAATTCCGCTTTTGGAAACATTTCTGTTTGGTTTGCTTATTTGACATGGCTCCATTTGAATTTATCTTTGCCTAGAAACAGGAGATGAAATGATTGTTCCAGCAAGGATGCCCAGGTAGGACCCCTTTTGGGACCACAGAGCCCCATCCTGCATGACAGAAAACACCATTCCTTACAGCCAGTGCTTGGGAACTGATAGAAAATGGCTTCAAGGAGCCGTCTCTTAGCCTGGCAGCAGCCGTTCAAGGTACAACCATAAGCAGCATCCTTGCTTGATGCAGTGACACCAGCGCAGAGGCTGTTGCTCACTGCCAGCCAGAGACAAGATGATCAGCAGCCGAGGAGCTGCTCTTGCAGTGGGGCAGGGGGGTTGACAAAGTGGGGAAAGCCCAGGGCTGCCAGCAGCTGAATCACAGAGTTAAAATTAGCTCTTGGTCACGTGGTGGAAATGTGGTGTGGGACAGGGGCTGCCAGCAGGGTGAACCGCTGTGGGGGTGCCTGCTGGTTCCCCCTGTGCTTCCTGGCAGCTGCTGTCTGGGCCCCCTGGGAAAAGAAAGAGCAAGTCTTGCTACAGAAACCAAGAAACAGCACAACTTGGTGATGGAGGTGTTAAGCTTCTTTGGGGCTTTATTTCTGGGAGGCCAGTGTGGGCTTCAGCTGCCCATACATAAGCACTGAGAGCAAGCAGCGGGGCTGGGAAAGCACCCAGTGCAACCCAGTGCTGGGTTTCTCATATGGCCCCAAGCAAATTGAGGCCAAGGCAGGCAACACATGATCCAGCAAGATAGCACATCACCACTTTCTCCACACAAAACCAAAACTGAGATTCCTCCCCCCTGCACAGCCCCGGA
>JANRGW010035135.1:13104-45657 GCA_024733675.1 Psilopsiagon aymara
GGCCCGAGGCCCAGAGACAGCTTTGCTGGAATGTGCCATCATGGAAACACAGCTTGAGCAGGAGCAGCAGCACCTCCACAAGATGCAGGTGGTGAAGGTGAGAGAGGAGGAGGGCTGTCCAGGCACACACTGGGAATCCCATGGGCACAGCCACTTCCTTCCCCTCTTGCCGAGTACTAAAATAAACTAAATTCCCACCTGGCTCCATCCTCTCCATGGCAGATATTTAAGAATAGGGAGGCAGGGAGGGGTATGGGAGGGGAGCAAGGAGTATCACCCCTCAGGGACCCACATGCTCTCAGAGGAACATCCGTGTCCTGCAGAGCCTGGCACAGGGGACCCTCCTCCCTGTGTTCTGGATGAGCTTGTATTGCAGGGAGAAGTACTGTGTGTATAAAACACACCTCAGTCCCCCCATCACATCGCAATTCCCAAACACATAGGCTCCTGTTTGGAGACTCTAGTTAGATGTTCATGGGAAGACGGCAGGAAGGGCTCCTGAGGTGAATATCTCCTGTGAAACTGCTGTGTTTCCAGGTTGAGGCCATGTTGTGTTTGAACAAATGCTTCTTTAGTAGTCAAGTGGGAAGGTGAGCACAGAGCAGGATCCTTTTGCAATGCACCAAGCTAAAGCAGTGATTTACAACCTCTTTTGACCTGTACATGCCAGATTTTTCCCCAGCTACACTACCCATAAAAGCCAGCCTGTTTGCATAGGCTGTTTTGTCCAATGCCCCCCTCCCCATCTATTTCTGGCTTTGCAATTATACAGCTAAAGAACATAAACATACCCTGGGCAGACAGTAAAATCCTTGTTAGGAAATTCTAGGTCCCTTTGCATCTCTCGCTCCATGTCCCAGAGCTGCAAGGGGAGGGAAGCAGCTGCTGCATGAGGCTCAGGGCTACGGACAGCTGGTGTGGGAGAGCTGGTGTGTGGCTCCAGCAGCCACCACCCTGGGTGCCAGCTCTCCCCAATGGTACGTTTCTTTTGCCCTCCAGGGAGTTGGGGTTTTTGGTATTTTGCCACCTGCAGTTCTTGATGTCTTTTCACTGATAGTGGCAGAGCACTTCACATCACATCCCCACACTTCAGATTCAGGGCTAAAGAAAGAGGAACGGAGTCAGAAACCACACAGCAAAGCTCTGTTCCAGAGCCCCAGTTCTGCTTTGCCAGGTCTCAGGGGCACCTGTGTGAACCATAAGACCCTCCCAAGTCCTGTATCTTGGACATTTTTCACCTTCCAGCTTTCACGGCAATCCGTGCTCAGGTCCCACAGGCAGGTTTTAGGTTTTTCACCCCCAGGTCTGGTTTCATCCCTGTGTGCATTAGGAAGGTGCCACCTATGGCTGAGGGTTGTGCTGAGCTTACCTGGGCAGCTGAAGCTTGGAAGTGTCACGCTTTGGAGCACCCTGCAGCTGACAGAGCATGATGATATCATTTTGGGCTGCACTTCCTAGGGATTTTTATTTTTAAAGCAGATTAAAATACAAAACCATCTTCATTAGTGACAGGTTGACTTTCATGGAGCTCCCCTACAGAACAGGACCCTGCTGACCCACTGCACTGGAGCTGGCTGGGACCTCAGCTGGGACCACTTGCTCCTATCTGTCCCTGCAGCCCAGCGCAGGCGGTGGGGAGGATGTTTTTCCGCAGGCTTCACCAATCCAATCTGACCACTGGGGAATGTCAGGGCCAAAGGAGCTCAGTTTTGCAGCTGCCACAGAGGCTGTGTCTTCCAGAGGTCACATCTCTGAATGTGCCTTTCCACATTATGTCTCTTCTGCCCTAGCTCCTTGCCCTAGCTCCTTGCCCTAGCTCCTCAGCAGCTTTCCTGTCCTTCTGCCTCTGCAACGGGCTCAGCAAATCCCAAAGTTCACCTGGCAGATGCCAATGCAGGCTGGGCTCCTCAGACCTGAGCCCAGTTTCCTGGACTCCCCAGCCCAGAGCAGCATCACTGGGGACCTCATCTCAGCTCATTGCCTGGGAGGGCACTAGTTTCCTCCTTCCCTGGCTGCTTTGCCTCCCTTCCTACTGCCTTACTCTCCCTTGCAAGCCCCCACATCTTGTCCAGCCTGGCCCCTGTGCTCCTATGATGCTGACACAGGAGAAAAACAGTGATTCACCAGCATTTAGGTCCTCTCTCTGTCCTGGACAGGGGCAAATCTCCCAGGAATGCCTCCATAGGATCTCCAGGAAGGTCCCTTGCCCCCTGGAACAGGCTTCTCTCCATAGGGCAGGCTGTGCTCTGGAAATTATATGCCTGATACAAGAAATCTGACCTGCACACAGGGAAAGAGATGCTTGAGAAAGCTTAAGCAGCACCAGACTCCCCAGTGCCCAGGCACACCATTATGGGGGACCCCAGGGAACCAACCCCCCATGCCTCAGCATCCCACCCCAGGGCTCAGCCTAGCTATGAGGCACTGGGCTGCTGGTGTTCCACTCCATGCTGGGGACTGAATCCAAACATCCTTAAGTAGGTGATTGCAAGGCAGCAGACACAGCCCCTGTCATGGGGCCATTTCAGGCAAGAGATGGTCTCTGGGCATGGAAGAATTTCAGCAGCTGGAGCTCCGCCAGCCTCCCCCTGGAAACATTCCTGTGGAGGGAGGGTTCAGCTCCAGGGTCACCAGGGAGGGCTGGGGGATCACTTGACAGAAATGAAGCCCAAGCATCCATAGCTGTGCTCACAAGCAGCTCCATCTGTGCCACTACCTACCCCAGGCCTATGGAGGGACCCAGCTCCATCACAGCAGCCTGGGATACGCAGCACCACCTTTGCAGGCACCACTCGCTGCAGAGGCACAGTGAGGAGGACAGAGCCCACACCATGAGGCAGTCTGCAAAGCCGCTGGTGCCATTACAGAGCTACAGCTGGGACAGCCCTGTCCCCCATGGGATGATAGAGGTGGGATGCAGAAGAGCCCCACCCAAGGGCATGGAGTGGTGCAGGAGCTGCCCTCATCCATGCAGCCTCAGGCAAGCTCCAACCCTTAGCAGGGTGTGCTGTTTCGTTATTTTGAAGACTACTTCTGTGGCACAAGTGATGTACCCACCCTGAGGAGAAGCAGACACACCTGGAGCAGCTCTGAGCCCTTGGGGAGGGTACCATGCCACGCATAGTTTGATATTCAAATATCTCCAGTGGAGGCCTACATCAGTCACAGCTATTTCAGCCCTGGGCTGTCACCTTTTCCAGCCTACCTTCCAAACAGCTTTAGCAGCATATTAAAACATTCATAGCCTGGAGACATTAAACAGATCCACAGTGGGGTCCCCTTGCAAAGGGCAGGGGACCATCAAGCCAACACACACAGAGCTTATAGTGCCATGGACTCCAGATCCTCATTCCTACATTTCAGCAGAGAGGCTCAAAGCACTCACCATCTTACAGCCAGTGGCATCTGGGGACACCTAACTGTGAGGTGAGGGAGGTCTTGTTGTGTGGACTCCAGAGTGGGAATTAAGACGTGCTCACAAATGGCTTTTGCATCCTTGACCTTAGATACTGCTCATCCCTGCCAGGAGAGCCCCACCGGCCACGTAGCCCCAGGAGGGCTGAGGAGTGACTCCATAGTGCACATTCCCCTCTGACTGGTAGGGACAGTCGGTGACGTGGCGGGTCCCATGGCAGGTCCCACCGGGACTGCTGTGCCGGCAGGCGAGTCATTCCGCTGCAGGCAAAGTCTGGGCCAACCGGGCAGGCCTGAGCTGTCCTTTGGACCTGTGGGCAATGCGCTCACACTGTGACAGAGAACACACTGTGCCTTCCTGTACAGACACAGTGCCAGCACTGCAGTGGCAGCTGCTCCATGCCAGAGCCCATTGGGGTCTTCCAGGTACCACATAGGTGCCAGGCCCATGGGTCTTGGCACCGAGTCAGCGCTGCCAAGGGTGTGGAGCCAGCACTAGGGTGATCCCCTTGTCTGGTGCCTGAGCACCCCATGGGGGTCTACAGGCCCTGTGCTGGCATCTCCCAGAAGGGCTTTGCTTTGCCATGGCTGACATCACCCAGCACAGCTTGCGGATGCTGACAGTCGTAGACCAGCAGCAGTCTCCGGCCTCTCCCTTCCTCCAACGGGGACTTTGGTGGCCACAGCAGAGGAGATTTCAAGGAGCACAAGAAGCCCCCCCACCTCTATTATCTCCCTTTGCACTGGAGTTTCCAGATGGACCTGACCACATGGAGGCAGCATCATGTCCCAGCCTCAGCCCAGCTGCTGCTCCTGGTCCCTAGAGCATCATGGCTGTGCACAAAGAGCACAGCATTACCCTGCTCATGTCTGTGGGAGGTGATGTCCCTCCGTTGCGGCGGCCGTGGTACTTCTCAGGGATGCAGGAAGGGTGTGCTGCCCTCCAGACTTTTCTCTTACAGGCCCATGCTTTACTTTGGGAGAATGACATTTTGCTCAAAATCTTGAGTTCCCGGGTCCTGGGTTTCAAGGTAATGCCAGCAATTGCAGGAGCTGCAGCATTCTGTCCCTGCAGGCACCAGCTTGTGTGCACGAAGGCATGCACACTGCTCCGTTTAATGTGGGGGGATTGGAGCTTGTAGGTAGGGCAGCTAAAACTGGGCCCAGCTCCATCCTGGCTTGGAGGCTGCTGGCTTAACCCCTTGCCATGGGATACCTGTACAGGGTGAGCAGCTGCTCCTGCCCTGTGGAGCAAGTGCAATGATACGGGGCAGGAAAGTGTCACTTTTTAGATGTCAGTGCGGGGTGGCTCAGCCTGAGGCCCCCCTGAAGACACACCATCACTGTGGGAGTTACCTGCTGCTCTGCACGTACCTCTAGTAGGTGAGGTCCTGCTTGGAGAGTCCCCTGCAGCAGGCACTGGCTGGCTTCTGGCCTAGTGAAGGGAAATAAGTGAGGGCTGTATGAATAAAACAACCATCAGCTCTTTGCTTGCTCCCACCATGGCAGGATGGCCATGAATGCCGGTCCCTGAAGCACAAACAGGGCAGTGTTTGGAGCTGCTCTACCCCCTGCTGAGGCCTCTCAGGTGAGGCCAAAGTAAGCAGCTCCTCTGCAGCAGGCACCTCTCCGGGGCTGGGAAGGCTCTGACCTGAGCACAAACACACACACTCTCTTAGGGAAAATGCCTCTTGCCCCTGGAAATCCCCCCTTCCCCATCCCATTTTGTTCCCCAGTCCCGTAGCTGCATGCTAGCTCGGTCCCTTTGGTGAGGGGATGGGCAGTGCAGCAGATGGGCGTCCCTGGAGAGGTGCTACTCAGCCACTGCACAACCGTGACTTCTCCTTTTCCTCCTCCACTTCTTGCGAGTGCCAGCAGGCTCGGGGAGCAGAGAGGGCTGAGCTGCGAGCAGGCAGGAGCTGCAGGGGAAAGGTGGCCCGTGATTGTAGCATCACACCCACATTCCCCAACATGGGCGCTGGAGCCTGGTTTGGCCAGGAAAGCAGGTGCCTCGCTGGGCTGGGACAGGGAGCGGGGCTTGTGCCATGGTCTGGAGTCTGTCACTGAGCAGCGAGGACAGACACACACGGGGGATGTCCAGCACAGAGTGTTCCAGACCAGATTCCACCAACCGGCTGTGCCCTTCTTCACGGCCGCTTAAGGATGGCACATTAGGGCTGCAAAGCCGGTCCTCCGGGAGAGCCCTCTGCCACCGTGCGAGGGCACAGCTGCTGCCGGGACTGCGGCAGGGCCTCACAGCCCAAACCGGGAAGGAGCATCCCTCCTTCCATGGGCTGGCAGCACCTCCTGCAGGTGCCCACCCAGCAATTTGGGGTGGAGGGAGGGGGACACAGGCAGGAGCGAGGCAGCCGCAGGAGCACCTCCAGGGAGAATCCTGCATGGAGGGTGAGGGCTGTGGCGTTCAGGATGGCCAGATCCTGGCACGGAGCTGGGGTCTCCACAGGACCCCCAAAGCTGGCTGCAGGGAACAGCCTGCTTGCCTAGCGAGGGGAGTGCAGCCGCGGGGTGCCCAGCGCTGCTGCTCCCTCCTCATCCCTCCTGCTCCCACCGGGTCCTCCCCGCTCCGGGCCCCGTGCCCCGTCCGCATCCCGGCCCGGCGCCGTCTGCCGAGGCCTCCCGCCGGCTGGTGGCGGCCCCGAGCACCCGGCGTCCCTTGCGCCGCGGTCGGGGCGCGCCGGAGGTGGCGGGACCGGGCAGCGGCTGTGGCAGCGGGTGCCGTGTGTGGCGGCGGAGCCCCTCTCGTCCACCCTCCCCGCCTGGCTCGGGGAGATGGAGCCGGTTGCCGGGCGGCGGTGGCAGAAGGTGCTGTACGAGCGGCAGCCCTTCCCGGATAACTACGTGGAC
Organism: Psilopsiagon aymara; assembly: GCA_024733675.1. Lineage (NCBI taxonomy): Eukaryota > Metazoa > Chordata > Aves > Psittaciformes > Psittacidae > Psilopsiagon > Psilopsiagon aymara. Next base: position 19,384 of record JANRGW010035135.1, read on the forward strand.
CAGCGGTTCCTGGAGGAGCTGCAGAAGAACGTGCACGCTCGCCAGTACCGGTATGAGGCCGTCGTCTTCCAGTCGGGAGTGGTGGCGCAGCAGCTGTGCAGCGTCTGCGTCTTCGTCGTCACCTGGTGGTACATGGACGCTGGGATGCTGAGCCCGCAGGGGCTTTTCGTGGCGGCCCTGATCTCCTCCCTGCTCGGCTATGTCCTCTTTGATGCCGTGGACGGCGGGGCTGGGCGGTGGGAAAGCGGGAGGACACGGTGGGCTGACCTCAAGAGCACACTGGTGTTCACTGCTTTCACCTATGGCTTCTCGCCGGTGCTGAAGACGCTTACTGAGTCCATCAGCACTGACACTATCTATGCCATGTCAGCTCTCATGCTCCTTGGTCACCTCATCTTCTTTGACTATGGTGCCAATGCTGCCATTGTCTCCAGCACACTGTCCCTCAACATGGCCATCTTTGCCTCTGTGTGCCTGGCATCTCGCCTGCCACGCTCCCTCCATGCCTTTGTCATGGTCACTTTTGCCATGCAGATCTTCGCCCTCTGGCCCATGCTGCAGAAGAAGCTGAAAGCCCTGACACCTCGGTGCTATGTGGGGGTGACGGTGCTCTTTGCACTGGCAGCACTGGCGGGGCTGGCCACCATCTCCACTGTGGGCGCTGTGCTCTTCACCTCACTGTTGCTGGCCATCTGTGGCCTCTGCCCTTACTGCCTCATCCGCCTTCAGCTGCTCAAGGACAACATCCATGGGCCATGGGATGAAGCTGAAATCAAGGAAGACCTCTCTAGGTTCCTCATGTAGGTCCCAGGGGAACTGTCTGCTGTGAGCAGTGCAAAGGTCCTTGCTGGGGGACAGCTCTGGGGGGGAAGGACACCTGTCCCAATAAAGCCTCTCACCCAACAAGGACCACGTTTGTGTTACCCTCAGCATCTGCTTCCAGACCTGACCTGCTTGGTTTTGGCAAAGGAAGCAGTTGAATCCCGCAGAGCAGGCAGCCCGTGCAGAAGCTCAGAGTCAGGCAAGTGAGGCAAGGTGTGTGCCAGCCATGCAGACCCATAGTTGTGTTTGGGAGTGGGGTAGAGGGGGTGTGGGCATCCTCTGAGCAGACGTGTCACTCAGAAACATTCATCTGACGCGGATGTGCCCCACAGAATGCCCATAGAGGTCCTCAGGCCCAGGACCTTGACTTGTGTGATGGGGACTGGCAGTGCTTCTCTGGAGGACTGAAGGAGAAGGGAGTTGGGTAAGGATTGGTGTGGGCAGAGCGGAGGTGCAGGGTGGTGAGTGCTGCTGGACCGGCAGGCCCGAACACCGGGGCATTGGGATGAGTGGGTGGTGATGCCAGAATAGCCTCACAGTGTTGCCAGGCACCACATTACCTTAAATCCCTTAGGAGAGGGAGGTGTGAGGGGGCAAGATGCCTCCTGCCCTTTCTAGCCCCCTCCCAGAAGTGGATGTTGCCTTGCTGCACAGCCAGACCCCGAGCCAAAGGGATGGAGCTTGGTGCACGCCCCTGCGGGTGCACGCACCGACTGCATGCCCGGCTGCTTAGGACACTGATGGGGCCCATTGTGGTTCGGTCCCGCGCCGTCTGTTTGGCACCACACACACCACAACAGAGGGCGCTCCAGGCAAACAAGCCCGCTGGAGCTGGAGAGGCCAGGCCAGCTTCCCTGGAACATCCCTTTCCCTGCTCCCATCAGGGGCTGTCCCGTGGCTGCTGGGCCCAGGTCCGGCTGGAGCCAGAACCGCGAGCGAGACAGGGTGCACACTCTTGCCCCAGCCCCACCACGCAGGGACGCATTTGGCATTACCCAGGTTTCTGTGAAACCTCTCTTGGAGAAGCACAGTTCTGATTTACCCCATCGCTCCGAGCGCTGGCGTCTCACCTCGGCCAGCAGCGCTCCTTGGGCTTTCTCGGAAATGAGCAGTCCCCGGCGGAGACCTCAACACCTCCCGTGCTTTGTTACAGCTCCTGCCAAGTGTTAAATGTTGCTGTTGTCGTTATGGTGATGACTACATCTCACTTTGGTTTTAATTAAAACCAGCGGAAGTTTAGAGCCCATGCTCAGGTCTCACAGGGAGCATAGAGCAGCCAGGTGCTTGCAGTCCAGATGACATGTTCTAGTTCTGTGGAAAGAAAACTCTTTTCACAAGATTTCCCGGAAAGCTGCTCAGTGACTGAGGTGTCCCATCTCGCACTGATGCCACTGTAATGCCACAATCCAAAAGCGATTCACAGAGCTCATTGGTAGGGCAAGGCTGAAGTGTAAACCAAAAGTAAATCAGATCTAGCCTGCCTGATGCCTGTTGTTAATGTCTGTCACAATAGAGACTACAAGAAAGCAGAGTTTCTGCTGCACCCATTCTCCCAAGGAGAAATATTTTTTCCAGAAAATATTCTTCCCAAAATCAGACTCTCAAAACCCACTCTGGATTAGGACATTCAACTGCCCAGACATTCCAAGTGGAGAAGGGCACAACTGCCACCATCGCCTCAGCCACAGCTGGAGCCCAGTGGATCAGCTGAGCAGATTTCTGCACTTTGATTGATGCATCAAGCCCTGTCTGCCCAGCTCCAGGCAGGATGCAGGATGTGTTCTGTCTAGCTCACCATAGGCAGTTCCATCCCTGCCTACAGCCTCAGGCCTCTTTGCTCTGTGCAGCTCTTTTCTTTCACCTTCACCTCAGTCCTTGCCCAGCAATCCCTGAGGAAAGGCTTAGACCCCCTTAACTTGTCTGCACAGGTACTCTCCTCTCCCTAACCCGGGAGACGAAAATATAAAACCCAGTCCATGGCTTGGATGCACAAAGGGACCTAGAAGGAGGGAAAGATGCCAGAGAGAGACAGGGCAGGAGAGGAGGGGACAAGAAGGCCAGACAGAGTATCACCTAGGACTTCTCTGACCTTTGCTTGGGGACACGTACTCTGCAATGCTGCTGAAGTTATTTACAGTGCTGAATAAGTGGCCATTACGAGTACGTCTTCATGCGTGAGCTTAGAATATTCTCTAGAACAAAACTTGGCCATAACTCTATGCCCGGCTCAGTAGTAAGGCTGAATGCCTTTTAAAGCATTTGCTACCTGAGCATAACATTTTGGAATTCCTCTGCTGAAGCACACACTGAGACCAAAGAAATAGGTCCTTCTCAGTTTGCATGCAACCAGCTCATCATCGACCAGCTCCAAAGAGTTAAATTTTATATGCATTATAAGGAAGTGCATTTTCTGTCTCTTAAGCTTCCGAGTCCACTGAGATTGAGTACTTCAAGGGACATTTTCTTTAGATTTGAAGTTGACCAAATGTGAGTAATTATAAATTGGCTGGGGATAAGCTTTGCTCCTGGGGGAGCTGCTGACACTTGCCGTCTGGAATCTCCAGCTACAGGCACTGCTGCAGAGAAAGGCAAGGATCAGCCAACCACAGTGTGCTGTCGAGGGCTTGTGTCCCTACCCACATGGGAGACTGGATCTGGGAAACCTGGAAAGAGTGAAGCTTTAGTCTTTGAAGTTAGGCCCTTTGCATCTCTTCTGTCTCACAGTAATCACTAAGCTTTTCTCAGCTTTGTAATGCAAGAGGCAACAGCAATGACATGAATTATGAGGAAACCAAAATAGGATTTTGGTCATAACCCAACCACTGAAAAGCAACCCAGGATGCATAATGCCACCAGGGCATTATGGGGCCACCTTAGCCTTCTCTCCCTAGCCACTGAACATATACCATTGCAGGGTGGAAATAGCACAGACAAGGTTAACAGCTTCTACAAAAAGTCATTCCATGAGTTGCTAAAGAATGTGCCAGGTTTCCCAGTGCACCAGTACCTTTCCACTTACTAGATTTTAGGAATAGCTACCAGAAAATCATGAAGTTTGTAGTCCTATTTCCAGCAATACTTTTTGTCAAATACTTCAGAAGAAAGTAAAGTTCTGTGAAAGGTTTAATGCTATTAAATACCCCAAGAAAGAAGTTTGTGCCTTGCAATCTAATGCATGGAGGCCTGCTGGCAGCTAGGAAGGCAGCAGCAGCTCCCAGCTGGGGTGTTGTAGCTAAGGCCATACAACTAAAACATCAGAAACCTTTTGTTATTGGTTCATCTGATGGTACCATGCTATGTCCCAGAGAGAATGCAGTGAGAACTTCTGCCAGTGTGGAACAGATTTTTTTAACAACCCGGAAAAAAAGCAGATTCTGCAAGTCAGCCTGTTCCCATTCCCTGTTACCTGAGAGGTGAAGCATGGCCAGAACCTCCTCAAGAACTCACTGGCTATGAACACTGTCACTTCTAAAGTAGTCCTGAAAAGACACAGTTCCTGAAATCTGCTGAGGTGGTTTTGCCTCTGCCTGACAGCAGTGAGTTCCACAGTAGAAAGATGTGGCAAGCCTGAGCTTCCCTCTTCATCCCTTACTCTTAGGACAGTTGTGTTTATGTAACTGCTAGGAGCCTCCATTTCTCCCTTTGGCCAGGGTGCTGGGAAGCACCTTGTGCATTACTGTACTCTTTCCAGCTCCAGTAATTCCCACTTTAGCACATACAGTTCAAGGGTCTAGCAGGAATGAATATTTACTTCCCTCTCCTAAGAATTGCTGTACTTGGGGCACCCCCCACTTTTTGCTAACACCATTGTTATTTCTTCTGTTGTAGTCTACCAAAAGACAAAGTCTGAGTAAGGAGAATAAAAAAAGTCTGTCCACAGTGCTCTGGGCTCCTTATAATTTGAGCAAACTCAGTGTCTGGTATTTACCAGCACATACAGGTAGTTCAGCAAGTCCCTGGACATCCAAGAGGTCAGCGGGGATGTAAATCAGCTGGAACAAGAAGAATTGCCCAAATTCAGCAAAGCTGTGTCAGAGCTGGCTTGAAACTGAGTTCAGCCGAAGTACAGGCCTCTGCTACGTACACAATGCTGATCTCCTCCGCTCTCCTGCTTCCATCCCCTGAGTAGCACCACTGCAGCTCCCTCTCCTCATGAACTTCATACTACAAAGATTGGTCTTGTTTGTGTTCCTGAAACAACAGGTTGGAGTCTCGATGCTGTATTGTGCCTCCAGTTCCTGTGCAGTGGCTCCATCAACATGCATAGTTTGTGAGATACCCCTTCTTTGTTTTCATGTGAGAAAAAAGTCGATAAACCCCATCAGTTTTCCCTTGTTTTAGACTTCTTGTATACTTCTCTGGCATCCAAACAAGCACTTCTAAATGTTAAATCCCAGATTTTATCTTTCCCATAGGGACAAACATTTGGAATCCCAGAGGTAGCTACTTAAAGCTATTTGAGCTCAGATGCTCCACTGAGCTCAGCTCACAAGGAATTCAGAGGTTTAACTTGAAAAAAACAATTGGTCAGAGCAGCTGTGACTTATTTATAAATGCGTGGATTTGCCAGCCTGGAGATTGCTGCAATCTTCTCCTTTGACTTTCCACTCAGCCAGGTGCTGCCGCTGGTGTATTAGACATGTTTTAGGACTGTTGTTGTTAAAGCAGCTGGCTATCCTTCCTGCTAACACTAAGCGAAAGCCATTTATATGGGGCAATCCTGGTGGTTAATGAATTCAGAAGCAGTAGTGGAATCCCATCACAACATCCCCCCCCCATCATGTCAGAGAGTGTGAGACTCCACAGAGCCCAAGCAATTTCTTCTGTGGGGTGTGAATGGCTGCATCTGAGAAACAGTGGATAAACCCTTCAACGGAAAACTAGCACACATTCATTTTGTAGTCAGAATTTTTATTTTCTTTATATCCAGGCTTGTCATTGACATCTGAAAATAAAATCTGTCATTTACAAACAGGCCAGTGCAAATGAAAAATAATTTTGTCCAATTTGAGAAAAAAAAAAGTCAGATTGCACAAATTTTGTTAGGATGATCTTCCTGGAACAGCTGGCGGAGGTCGCCTAGGAAAAAGACAAAAATTAACCCCAATTCACAGGAGGTGGGAAGGGGCAGAGAAGAGATTTTAGGTCAAGAGACAATAAAATGACTCATATAAAAAATTATCTTAATAAAACGGGTTAAGAGAAAAAGGCACAGAACATGCACATTAAGGAAAAGAGCAAGAGCAAGATTAGAATCAGCCGGCTATCAGCACAGCCTCAGCTTTCACCCTCACCGCTTCCCCGCTGACTCGCTGGCGCCAGAGAAATGGGACAATTCACATCACGAGAGTGGAGGTCGCTGGTCACAGGCTTTCTAATTTTCTTGCAGCAAGTAATATCCTCTGGAAAAGCTTTTCCCCAGTCAGCCTTAAATTCTGCACCACTATCTGTTTCCACACTGTTCCTGGAGTAGACCTTTTCTAAGTGAGATTCTGATGAAATCGGGAATCATCAAACAAGATGGCCTATGGGCTGGATTAGGGTATCTGGGGGGACACTGCTGGGAAAGGTTAAAAACATGAGTGATGGCAGTGCAATGAATCTACTGCCAACCCTAGCAGGAGAGATGCTTGGCAGTCTTTGGCCCAGTGCAGCGGTCTGATGAGAGTGGATGCTTCTCCTGTTACCCAGCTTAGAGCACTGACCGGTTGCTGACCAACATACCTAACTCATACATACAGAGTATGTAATGTACTCCAACCACATAGGACATGTCTGACACTGCTGTTCACTGAGGGGGTGTACACAGATTACCTCAGGCACAGCCATTAATGACTGTTAAAAAATAATCTCCAAATGTTACCACAGGTTACAGCAAGCAAGTGAATACAATGGGAATGCTGCTGCTTTGTTGATCCCACCTTTTGCACCCCCTTTCTCAAGACCTAAGGACCAACACAGTGACTGTTGTGCTCAGTGAAAAATGTCCTCTCCAATAGGAAGCTGTTGTGCTTCTTGTGCCATACAGACCATCTCCTGCAAGCACGAACTCCATTTACTTGGCTCATACTGATCTGAAGGAGGAATTGAGTAACCAAGACATCTGCACATTCATACACAACCACTTTAGGGGGAAATCCCTTCCAGACATAACATGTACAAATGCACATTTTTATTCCAGCTCTTGCTCTGGAGGACTCAGTCTGGCCTTCTCCTCAGCTCTGAATCTCCCCAAAACATGCTTTCCTAGCAATGAAATGGATACCAGGTACTACTTGAAAAACATTCATCCACTTCCCAGCAAAATGGCTCTGCAGTACTCCAAGCCCCTTGGAGGGCAGTGGGATGAATGTTTTCCATGGGTTATATACCTCCCTCTCCCCTTTTAATGACATCTCCAGTGATCTCAATGCAACATGCATCTCTGATATGCAATTCTCACTGCAGACCCAACAGAGGCAGAGTGTGGCATGCCAAGATGTTAGTGTGAGAGACTGAAGACCACTCATGCGCATCCAGAAAGCAATAATAAAAGCCCATCAAGAGTTACAGTTTATTTCAGGTTCAGAAATGCAGCTTAACATTTTTACAGCAGGTGTATGTGATGGTCAATAATGACCATGATTTCAGGAATCAACTTGTTGTGCTCAAAGGTCAACACCAGGAACTGTTTACAGATTATGAAACCAAAGGTGGATGTTTTGGCTCATGTGAAGTAGGGCATTAACATACAGAGCAAAATTCAGAAAGAAATTAAGCATTTGCTTCTTACAAAAAGCAGTCATTGTTTACACCGTCCTGGAAAAGTAAAGAGACAGGCAGTAAAGCAAATGGCCGGCAAGACGGGACAAATCATATATCAAGCAAGAGTGGAGGACTGTCTGGACGGGAGGAGCCATCGGTATCACCTCGCCTGCAGATAAAGCAAGAGGAAAGACAAGCAGAGTAACATTCATTTACACAAGGGAGCCGTTCTGCTAGAGCCTGGGGAGGAGGTTCAATGCCACAGCAGGAGGAACTATGCCATGAGCACACAGAGAGGTTGGACAGCTCCCCAGTGTCACAGATACAAAATAGGTTTGCTGTCTATTCAGGAGGTTTGTACTATTGTAACACAGAAAGACAGAACTAGCCAGTAATCTCAATATGCTGTATACACATTGTTTAGTGTAGCTAACTGCGATAGAGTATAATATTTTCTATGTTATACTGTAACACGAGGTGTCATAACCTTTAATGTATCTCCTTTAATATAATGAATAATCCACTTTTATGAGGCTTACGCAGAAAGTGCAACAAGATCAGGATAAAATAAACACATTAACTATGTACATGAGCCTTTTCACTGAACATACAATCTTTTTAATCCTACCGGAAGATCACATGAGATCAAAGGCCAAGAGCTATTTACGGCATGTACAAGCTCTTCAGCTGCTGCTCAGCCATGATGAGGTAAGGTGGAACATGTTCTCCAGGCAGAGATCCAGGCTTAGCCTAAATGCAGTACTAGAGGAGCACTCTCCTGAAACTTAGCTATGAACATCACCCACCTAATTACGTACCTCATGTAAGATCCTGCTGTTGCTTAACAGGAGTCTTCACTACTCCCTGGCAATCTTCTGAGCTTTGCCAGAGGGAAGCAAAGAAAGGGAGAGCAACCCATGCTTCTCGGATATGGGAGTTCAGGCTTAGCTCACCCTGCGTAAGGGAGCGTGCAGAGGGGCCAGTGGCCAGTCTGAAGTAGCCAGTCCCTCTAGCAGACCCACACAGTGCTTGTCCTGCTGTCCTTTGGACATGGAGCAAGTTGTTGCCAAGGCTGCTCTGAGGACAAGGGATGGGAGACACATGACTTGCCAGCATGAAGAGGGAGTGGGACAAACAAAACCGTTTCAGGAGGAAATGGGCTGAGACTGGGAGGACAGTACTTATTAAACTGTATGTGGCAATTTCTTGGGAAGCACGCTCTATTTTTCCTAGGAAAAACAGTTCTGTGTAGTTTATTCTGAAAAGCGTACATGCAAGAAGTTAGAGGTAAAATCATCAAATTCTGTATCTGTGCTCAAGGTTAATTACTAACCTGCACACCTAAAAGTATTGCATTAGGGGCACAGGGCAGATTTAGGCGTGATCTGAATAAGGGTGCAGAGGAAGGGAGGGCTATGCAGCTGTGTCCCACAACCTCATTATCAAGTGCAGAACCAGATGGTGCTGATGATGGGGCCACAGAAACCTCACTGCCTTCTTCTCCTTCAGGTTAATTCACCCTTGAAAGTCAGGATTATTGCTGAGAAATACAATTTCTTTGGGGGCAGAATTAAGGACAGTGCTGAATTGTGCCACCTACTTCCTTATTCTTGTCAGAAAGGTCATCAAAGTAAATTAAGGAGTCTCAAGTACAGAAGACTTTTAGGCCAGGATCTGTGTCATCTAATTGAGGCTCCTAACTTACCAATATTCCCGCCCTCATCTCCAATGCAGCCACACCAATCTGAATCACCTTCTGGATGTGCTGCCTCTTTCCACTGTACAAAAGGGACCTTGGACAACTCAATTGAGTGCTTGGGGTATGGGTGGATAAAGCCAGACCATGGCCTTGCAGTATCACTGAATGAATGTCAAAATTAGGGGTTAAAATGACTTTCTGTGGCTGTGGCACTCAGCCTGGCTTTCTGTCAGCAGGCAGCTGCCTGTCAGTAACAGAGAGTTCTGATAAACTATATACAGGTTTGCTGGCTAGACAACAGCAGGAACTACTATAATTATTTACAAAAATACATCTAATAGATGCACTGCTTGTTACAGCAGACTGCTACACAGTGGAAAACTGTGCAGAAGAGAAGAAAAATAAGGTTGGGGGGGTATGTGGTAGTAAAAATCAATAGGATTACAACTGTAGTTGGGTTTGCAACCTTTTTTTCTTTGAAAGCTGATTCTGTGCGTTTGGTGTTGGTGATGTGGGTCTGTTCTCCAAACAAACACAAGCCACTTAAGCCATCTTCTGAGATCATCAAAATGCTGGTGCTCTGACAAAACTCCATCTTCACTGTGTTTCATATGTTGACCTCTAGACTCCCCAGATGAGTGCTACAAGTATGAGGCTGACAGGAAATTAAATTTAAGCTAACACACAAATCATGATGTTTTCCCAAGCTCATCTCTCTTATGCAAGCTGAAACATGATTTGCTTCAGTGGTGAGCACAGCTAATCAGCAGTCTGGGAATACTTAATAGGCTAAATCCCCATTCACTGTGTGTCTTTGATTAGATTCTTCCTAACCATGGGGCTATGGCATACTGGAGCCCTACATGCAGTCTCAATAAATAAATTTATTAGGCTGATTATACTGGAGGCCTTTGAAACCACCAATTGCTTTGCCTAGGGATCTGTAACCATAATAGTAATAACAACAATTTATTATTTTCTGAAGAGACAAGGCCCAGTTAATCTCTAGTTTAATTCTGTTAACTCAGTGAGCTTTGAGCTGTAAGGGTGACACTGACCCTAACTGTTTAAAGTGAAGTAATGCAGTTAAGACAAAAGGTTTTTATAATGCATTAATATATAACGTGCAAAGCAACAGGCAGAGAGGACCTCTGCAAGTGAACATTGCTAAAATAATCTATTGCCAGGATGCACAGCTAAGTAATTCTATTATCTATATGGATGAAGTGACCCTAATCTGAGGTGTGCAAGACTTCAAGTCATGTAAAGAGAAAATCTTTATATAGGGGGCATAGTGGAACTTTACTGACTGGTGCGAGCAATATCTCAAATCCAAAACAGACTCTTGGAAAGCTCAGATGCAAATCTAGGCTGGAGCTCTGTGAATTGGCTCACACACTGGGCAGAGGAGCAGTAGCCTGTATGCAGCTGTGCTGTGTTATATATCATATCATATCATATCATATCTGTATCTGTATCTCCTTCTGTTTCACAAAATGACCAAAAGAGATGCTCAGTTCTCTGGATCATGTAGTGCAGTACATTTATACATATTTCATACATGCGTCCCCAAGGCTTCCCATGAGTTCAGTGGGAGCACGAATATGAGCAGGCACTAGCAGAGGACAAAGCAAGCTGGCACATGCTGCTCTGTCATGTACTGGTTCTTCAAAATGCCCTTTCATGTCCTTGCAGCATCACCACAGCCTGGTCATTACCAACCACCCAATCTATGTTTCATGTCAGCTGCCAATGTGGAAATAAAGTAAAACACACATTGTCCCATACACACCATTCTTGTTTAACACCACTCCTTAAAAAAATAGACTTTGGATAAGGAGAAATTATAGGTGAAGCAGCCATCCAGCAAGCCTCTTGCAAGAGAGACATGGAAGTGTGGGGCCTTCAGAAGAGCTTGGTAAGACTACATCACTTTTCTTTGCCCAGTTTAGCCATTAAAAGAGAAAATGGACATAACTGTGTAATTCAGAACAATAGAAAACCTGAAAGGTACAAATGAAAGCAAGATTCCTTTCAGAGAAGAGGGAAAATAGAAGCAGGTCAAATTAACGCACACAAACACACACAAAGTCAAGCTCTCCATTTGCTGTACAGGACTGTGAGCATGGTTGCCTGGGTGAAGGCATGTCAGTAAGTTAGCTAACATCAGCTATTGCAAAAGAACAGTAAAGGCAGTACAGACCTTCCCAAAACATTTAGGATCTCATAAACAATGCAGAATGGACAGAGAGTGTATCAGTAAAATTGGTTACTTGCCGATAAATGTCCATACATGCAACTATACATTGGTTATTGCAACAGTTACCAAGCAATTTGTTTCCACATATTTGGTTAACAATGAATGGCATGCCAGAAACTTCTTTTAGTCTAACAGTGATGAATCTAATGGACGAATTACAGTGGGCCGAGTTGGTGAAGGGGGTGGTCTTCGACTGGAGAGAAAGAGAGAAGAGAAAATAAGCACAAACACTAAGAACAAACTTGGTACCTTTTGCTTTTGCTACATGAACATTCACATGCTCCTAAACACAATGTTATTTCCATGTACACTGAAGTATGATAGCCCTAAGCACCCACAACAGGGAAGAAAGCAACGGGTAGCCACATGCCTGTCATGCCTTAGCCCTTTCATGCATCAAACAGCTCCTCTCTCTGGTCCACAGCCTGGGAGTTCTCCAGACACAGTTACATTCTTGTGCCATGGACACCATCAAGGGGGGATCAATAGTCCTGTTTTCTCAGGGGTCAGTCCGAGCCCGGACAGTTTTAACATTTTAGAGTGGCCAGCTGGATTCCGGAAGAAAGCCCACAGCAACTCCAGCTGCTCTTTGCAGAAGCAGAAAAACCTGCAGCTTCTTGCACAGTTGGACCAACTGGAGCCAAGCCAATTCATCTGAATTTGAGGCACAAACTTTAAGCTTTATATCAATGGCCAGCTGGCATTATGAAAATGCTAGTTTTGGCTGTGGATTCCTTCATTTACCACTAATGCATTCCTCTGTCAACTTCACTAACTAAGGGACACCCAGATTTTTTTCAGAAGGCTTAGGAGTCTTTATTCCCCTTTGTCAAATGTCTGATTCAGCACAGGCTCCAGGATACTGAAACCCCCTGCATTTGAATTTGGACTCCATCATCATCTGGTAAGAGACCACATTGTGAGAGCCAGCAGCAGCACAATCCCTGAGCACGTTCCACCTGCAGCATAGGCTGAGACCTTCCCCTCCCTCGCTTTGTCCAAGGGAGTTGTAGATTGATTTTCCCTGGTAGTTATGAAATTGCCTTTTACATTTTTGGGTGTATTTAGGGAACATGGTTCACATCAGTGCTGTGTGGAGATAACTCCATCATCATAGTTACAAAGACTGCTTTATTAATGTTCCATTCCACCTGGGCTAAAATGCCCAACAGCTGACCAAAGCCTATGCAGAATCTGAGATGACAATTCCTGTTTGGACTCCAGCACCTGCACTAGCTCAAATAGTTCTGCCTAGCACTGCTTTGTGCTGTATAAATATACCTAAGAGACTGTTCTTCACAGCCAGCCTGCTCCCTTAGCTAGCTATCCAGCACCCTCCTGCAGGGTTTTCTTGTGCAGTTATTCCAATCTATCTCTTGGAGTGCTTTTGTTCCCCATTTTCTTTAATGGGAAGTACCAGCTCTTGCTTTATTCCTTAACCCAGCCCAGATCACCACAGGAGTGTGCAGCTGCTCTAAGAGAGGCATGAACATGGGGTTTAAACAAAGTGGAGAACTGAGAGCTCTTCATTTCTTATCCAGCTTCAGCAGACTACATTAATGGCCAAGACAAATTCTACAGCCCCCTCTAAAGCTATCCTCCACCTGTGAAAGCAGGAACAACTCCTGTCCCTGAAGAAGAGCACAAAGGGAATGTGTCTCATTCTGTTTAAGCTAAATAGAAGATGAAAAGAATACAACAATGTGTTAATCTTCTTTGAACTGAACATAATATATAAGACGAATTTACACTTGCCAAAAGCGTTTAGCTTGGCTCAAAATGCCTCTTGTACAATATTCTCTGTTGGTGAAGAAACGGGAATTTTAATCCCTACCATACAACAAATATGAAATATGCTAACTGAAGCATGCAAGTAAATCAACAAGCTAAAAAAACAGGCAAAATATAATTTCTTCATGGTGTATTTTTCTTACAGAGAAAATGTTACTCTGTTAACTATTGTTTCCTGTGTTGCTCCAGTGTAGGTCTTCTGGACCCATTTCCAAAATTTGTAGTCTCATAAAGAACCACTTCTAAGGCTCTGCATTTCTGCTGGGTTGCATTAAATTATTCCTTTGTTGAAATGCCTCACATTGCATTTCTTAGTGCTTACTGAGAACATTGTATCATGTGTATACAATTTACAAATAAGGGAAAATGCATACAGCTGTCTTCATATCAAATTTAAAAGATATGAGCCCAAGCATGCATTTTACCAGGTTAAATGCAGCTCACTGGATTCAAATAATGTAATTTAGTCAAATGGCTATTTAGCCCAGCAGGATCAGAAACTGGAGAGCACAGTGCGAGGATTTCCTGGTTATAATCAGTCAAACCAGTCATTTTCCACTCCAGAGCACCACTTCAGGGGGCAGCTGATACCCCCTGGGGGCTCTCTCTGAGGAGGAGCTGCTGCCACTGCAAGGGCCTGGGGTGCAAATCCACACTGCAGCCCTTCCCCTTCCTCAGGCAGCAGGCAGAGCTGGGCCAGCCCTGTTCTCCCTGTGGCACTGCTCAACAGGAAGGTCTGCCCAGCGAGGGGACCCCTCAGTCCAAGCTCTCCCCCATCACTTCACACTATGAGCCAGCCTTCTGTTGGAGATGTACACATGTATCTGGGATACTTTGCATACATATGCTTGTGTGTCTTCCCAGTAGGTTTGGGCAAGGATATACATGAGGAATGGGTAGACCTCTCCTTAGCTCCAGTCCCCCTCCTCTGCTAGGAGAGATGTGCTGCCTAGCTTCCATACAGTTGCACACGATTTCTTTCCAGCTCCTTAACCCAGCACAGGATGACTAGGTGAGCAAGACCTCTACCTGGAGACACAGGTGCCTTCCAGAGGAGCGGCAGATGGAAAAGGCAGCACTTGAGAAAAGACCTGCAAAAGCACCATTCACCTCCAGTCCTGCTGCTGACACTCTCCAAGGCTGTCTTCAGTTTCTTGTGCTGGTAATGCAGAAAGAGGAGCCATGTTCTCGAGTCCATGATCAGAGCACAGCACAGGGGTTCAGCTTGGGCAAGAGACCTCACCTTCATTAGCCACCACCACGTACCAACCAGCATCAACTGGGATGAGCAGAAGCTCAAACCAAACTGAAGGAAAGGACAAGCCTATAAGTTGCCTGTCACTAGATTCCCTTGTCAATGTGATTATTTTTACACTCAGAGTAGCAGTCAGACCTTTTTTTTTTCCTAACAGCAATCTCAACCCCAAAGACAAGAGGAGAGACCAATCCACGCACCTCCTGCCTCTCCCCTTCTTTATGCCTCGACAGGTGGCTGGGAGTGCAAGTGCTCCGGGTGATGGAGCTGTGCAGGAGTCTGGGCACCGAAACAGCCACCTTGGGATAACACAGCCGGCAGCCAGCACCGGGCTGCTCCTTGCAGATGTTGTCCCACCTTCCTCACTGTCCCAGGCATCTGCGAAAAACGCAGAGCCGAGGGAGGCCCAGCGTGATTTCGGCACCATTGCTCTCTGAACAAAGGTCACATAAATGAACGCTGCCAGACTCTCCGAACGTGGAGTAACGCGGAGGAAAGGGGCAGGAATCGCGGCGAACAGAGCGGCAGGGGGAGCTCCAGCCTGCCTGTGGACAGGAGCGGGGGAAAATCAGGGGAAAACTACGTCCCCCGGATCCCTGCTCCACACTCGCTGCCATGTCAGTGAGTAAATATGTGACTAAGTCCGATTAAATGTTTAGTCTGAGGCCAAGAGATGATAGCGGTGGAGATGGTGGTTTTCTCTGTGTTACTGGACGGACTCTGACAGCCGCGGGTGCGTTCGCGGTGCTGAGCTGTTCCCAGGCCCCCAAAGACGGCTCCTAGTTCATCGAAAGCTCCTTATAAAAATGTCACTGCTGTGGTAATTCCAATTTGGTTATTGTCTCCAACATTTCAGCTGTGTTTTCGAGTTTGGGGGCCGAGTACTGCTGCCTGGCCTCTTTTAACGGCAGCTCTGTTGCGGTTTGTAAGATTGGGGGGGTTGGGGTGGGCTTTTTGTGAGTTTGGGTGGTTGATGTTGTCTTTTTTTCTTTTTTCTTTTTTTTTTTTTTTAAAAAAAAAAGGGAAACAGTGTTTGTAAAAGTTAGTGCTAAAGGGGCAGGGGATCATAGGTCCCCAGGGTTGAGTAAACGAGTCTGCAGAAAGAATCAGTTCTTCTAACTCGCACACTTTAAGCAGACATAAAGAATTTACCAATGAAAACTGTGGACTAAGTATGTATTTAATAACTCCCTGATGTTGCTGCAGAGACTCCTCCTTTGAAGAGCTCAGTGGGGTTTTGAACATGCAAAAACTTTTTAAAAAGGAGAAGTTTTACATTTATTTTTAACCCAAGCAGCACCCTCCATTTTTCCAGTTTTAAAAGAACTCCTAAAAGCTTTAACTAGGCAAATGCAGAGCAAAAGAAACTAAATAAAGCAAGTCTAGACTTAAAATTTGATCAGAAACATACGGGAACTCTTCAAGCATTTGCCTTTTGAGAAGGGCTATCTCTCCCTACACAAAGTCCACAAAATATGCTTTCAGTAAAGCATGGCAGTAATTACCATGGGAGGCCCTGCTCAAAGAAGATGGCTTCTCTCCTGGGAGCACAGCTAACGTACTTATAAATAAAAGGCTTTTATTTCCACTTCATTTTACATTCTTGTGTGCTTGTGACCACCAGAGAACACTTGTGGACGGCATGCGTATATTTTACAATATATCTTATAGATCTGAAATTGTAAACAAAAGTCCATTATTCTGTTTTCCATGATCTTGGTTTCCCTATAATGCAGCCCTGTCGGAGTACCCTGATATATGACATTGTCTTTGCAGAATTTAATGAGAAAATAGTTAAACAAAATCCAAAGCAGCTTTATTCTGCTTATAATATTTGTTGACTGCAGACAAATTTTATTTTAAGTGACAATACAAATGTAGGTGTGATGTTTACAATAAGAAAATAACAGTGACTTCAGGTGAGGATCAAATATAGTTTCTTGTTTAGGTGATTATTTAGAGACATTAGGTAGCTGGTCCTTGGGATAGTTATAATGCCTTACTTTATTTTTATACAGTTTTCTCTGTTTCAGTAAGATCCTTAGACCCCAGGCAGCTTAGCTTTTACTTTTCCTGGTTCTTAGATCAACCTAACTTTTACATGGTAACTCCATCAGTTTCTGGATTTGGAAGAAAATCCAAACCAGAAGTGAAACGACCGTAGCCATCATGGTTGAAGAGTAGAGGAAAGCATGGGGTTTAGGCCTGATTAGTTAGTCTACAGTCTATGCATACTTAAAACCCTTTCTGGCCTACTGCAGATGCAGCATGGCTACTTTGGAGTCTCACAAACATCAACTCAGGAGAAAGCATCTTGAGTGGAAGTGGGAAAACTGAGAGAAGGAAAGGCACTTAATAGTAGTGACACAGGTTATACAAAAGTAGGAAAGGCAGAAAAAGGATGACGATATTAACAGTTGGCTTAAACTACAACAAGAGTAAAGCAGGAATCATGGCCAAGAGTCATGAGGAGATGATGATTATGGGAGAGAGGAGAAACAGCACTTAGTGGTAATGAAAGGAAAAAGTTATTGGGAAATATGTCTGAGATGGTCTCTTACCCCAACATAACAGTCTAAGAGAGCGAATATATCTCAGCTTTGTTTCCATACTGAAAAATGTCACTCTATTAAACATAAAATGTTTCTAGTAAGCATGCCCACAGGATTACTATTGGCAGGTAAGTCAGGAATAGAGGCACAGAGGCACACAGCACAGTATTTGAGGATGCATGCCAGTTCTGAAGTAGCTCTCTGGCAGAACACATACACAGGATCAGGCTCTACAAATGCATAGAGGGTGTGCTGTGACTGTACTGCCACATACTTGCACAGCTATACGTACAGCTGAATATCACTATTTCAAATGACCCAGATGCACAATACTATGTTAGTGGAAGAAGTTTTGTGTTAAGTGTAAGCAAGCTAAAATTATTAGTTTCTGGTGTTTATCTGATACTATTTCTTTTAAGTGAAAAAAACAAGAAAGTAAGAGTGAATGGGAAGAATGTGTCCTTCCACTAGCCACCACTGCACTGCAGCAACAGAAATCTCCATTAATTCAAATGCTAATGCTGTTCCAAAGCATTAGGGTTATGCAGATTCCACTATGCATTATTTGATTTAATACAAATAATCCTTTCAGAGGCCAAGAGGTCCAAAATACCATGCTCCACTAGATTAATTTATTATTTGCAAGTTGAGATATGTTTTCTGTATTACCATCATAAACTAATGTCTATCACACACACAAATATGCATGTATTTTTATGTGGGTGTTGCATTTTTGAATTAGTCATTTCAGGGAATTAATGTGCCATACATAAACCTCAGCTTGAATAAACAAAAGGAATACTTCAATGGAGCGACCAAGAAAGACAGTTATTCTTAACAAACCGTGTGTTCTTGTTTGCCCTTCAGCAGAGAATGTGTCAAGTAGACAAGCATGCAGCATATTAGTGGAGGACTGTCCCAACCTTTCAGAAAACCTAGGTCAGGATGGCTAAGAGAATCAAAACTGCCTGTAGAAGAAGAGTCAGGAGTGCTGTGTGATACATTCAGAATGCTGCTCTGCCTTCTGTCCACAGAAGATGACAACAGAAGTGCCACAAAATCAGCAAGAGGAACACCTAATCTTTGCATAGTAGCTCAAGTCTTATGTACTCAACTGTTTAGCTGTATAGTTCAGCATCAATGCGAGTCATACAGCCTGTCTTTGAACACATCTACTTCTGACCACTCTGTTCTTCCTTCCTACTCACCTTTGACCTTCTGTCTTTTTGCCTCTCTCCTCTTTACTTACCTTGGTGCAAAAAAGGGAGGAAACATCCTGGTTGTCACCTCCAGCTGGAGCTGTACCTCTTCCTGTCCGTGATGACAACTAACATGATTATCAGTATCATAGTTCTTAGTGTAGCCATTGAGTGTCCTCATTCACATTCATACTCTAATACAGCTTGCAGGGGACAGGAGAGTTTCAAGGAGATCTTTTCAAGATGCCTGCAGGTTCAGGAAGTTCAAATCATCACATCTGCTTTCCCTATATTTACTGTCATATGTTTTCTCTTGTAGCATAAGGAAGGCTAGAAATCCACTGTTGTTCTGCACACTCTTTCAGACAAGGCAAGAAATTGCTCGCTAAACACCCTTGCACTAATCCTGCACAGCCTTCATGACAACCTTTATTAAACTACTTTGTTATGAGAGTAAATAATTTCTGGGGACAAAACATATCTTTAAGTACCTCTATTTCTGGCAAACAACTTTGCTATTGTTTGACTCTACTTTCCTTTTTTAAGTTGAGAGACACTAAAAATAAATAACACTTCCTTCTACTAATGGTATCTGGAGAGAGAAAAGATTAAGAAAATAAACAAGCAAACAAAAAAACACCCCACTCTTTTGCTGAAAATGCCTAACAATAAAATCACTTATTCAGTTTACTAGCTGACAGTCCCAAAGCAGGCTTCCACTGTGTTGGAGGACTGCACTCATATCATCATCTTTACCCCAGACCACCTTTTTCAGTTCTTCTAGGTTCTTCTTTTTCTGTCCAACTCTCTCTCTCATCATTTTTACTTTATGTGGGACTGGTCTTTATACTTAGAGTAATGAAGAGTTGTTTCTCAGCCTGATCCTTTTTGCTGAACTTTGAAAGTAACTTGCAATGGTTCCAATCAAACAGATCTCTTCTACTTCATTTGTAAAAACTGTTTTGTTTTTGTTTGGGGTTTTTTTTTAGTAAGGCAGAAGAAAGTAGCTCAGGAACAATACTAAAGACAATCAAAACTTGTGTTGAGATGCAATAAATGAGATCAAGCCTAAACTCTATGTAGAACAAGTGACTCTTCGGATACCTTTGTTCAACTGTCAAATTATACTGCCCATCAGAAAATTCCCAGGGGGAGAACTTGCTTCTGGCTGATGAAAGGAGATGCTGATGGGAGTTAGAGTCAGTGGCAGCACAGGTAGTACTTAGCTTGCAGTGTCTGACATCTCATGAACTTTATTTTACTTCATCTTCCAGACAGTCATTCTGAGATGAAGTATATGAAGGAAGGCAATGAACAAAATCCTAATGATAGTCTGGAAGAAAGCCATCCTTTTAGGGGCAGCAATAAGGGGGGTTCCTGAAGCAGAAGTGGAGACCCGCCTTTCACAGCGTTACAGTTCAGGCAGCTGGAGAATCAGTTCTGTGCAAGTATTTTGAGTAAGATTGGTATTGCAGAATTATAATGAAACTGTGAGAGTTGTATTGTGATATTTCACAGGTTTTTAAAACCTGCTGTAACCTGCTTTTTGACCTGTCCGTCCAATATTCAGAATGCTTCCTCATTCAGAATGCTACTTCTTTCATGGCTTCTGTTAGGACTGAAACTGCAAGATGACCCAGTAAGATGACCAGTATCCCTCATCTGGTTTTGCACACAATGGTATAGCTATCCTAAGTAGTGTAGCTAGTGTTTCTAATGGTTGTCACAGCCACAGACACCAGGCTGCTGTTAAGAAAGACTGCCAAATACTGCATTTTATGGTTTGAAAACTGTTTGAAAAACTTTAAAAGAAGACAGAAATGCAAGGAGCAGGAGACAGATTTAAAAAGCTGTCACGGAAAGAATAAATTGGAAAGAAACCAAGACAAGACAGTGAGAAGGAAAGGAGGGAATAAATGGGGAAGGGAGACAAATGTACTGAACAGGAAACCAAGTGAAGGGAGAAGGTGAAAGTGGAAGCAAACTGTATGGTCAAGAAAGGGACAGCGAGGGAAGGGGTGAAGAAAGGGAAAACAAAACGGTGCTAAAGGAGCCAGTGGAGGAGGGGAAAAAGCAGAGCCCCTTTCTAAAAGATAAGGGAAAATAAATGGAGTCTCCCTCTTGAAGCAGCCAGCAGCAAAAGGAACATACTACTAGGTGTGCATTTCAACAAGAAATGTAAATTTGACTGGTTAAAAATTACACAGGGGTGTCTTCCCCCAGGGGAGAAATCACAGAAAGAATAACTGATATTTTCGTAAGTCATGTGATTGTGGGTCCTTGGACAGGCAGGATTGAAAATGTACTGACTATGGAAGAGTGGTATCCCCTCCTGTAATGGGCTCTGGCTTTGCATCACCCCTGCAGCTCTATATTCTTTTGGTCACAGACATGAAATGCAGAATTAAATTAGTTACTCTTTGGCTTTCCTTTCCCCCTGAAATTCAGCAAGATTTTGAAATCCCTCCACTTAACGCTCTTGTCTCTTTGCATGAAACACTCCTAATTGCTGATTATACTTTTTGAATATAATTTTGTTTACTGAACATCTATTCAGAGACGACAAATGGATGCTGCGGCTGGACAGAGCTGTGCTTTTCTACTTCGATGTTCAGACTGAGATCATCCAACTCAGCATACAAATGCTTTAAGGTGGCCACTTACTCATCCTGCCAGAAGAGTTTGATACAATGGCTATTCAATTATTACTTACATCCCATTAAAAGATTTAGTTGTAAGCTTTTACGTCTGCAAGGTCAAACTTTCAGAAGAGAAGAGATTCTCGAGCTAAGGCAGGATAACCCTTCTGGCCTTATATGCCTATGCACTGACAGATTTTAACTGGAGGATCACATGCACTTTTTGCACAGGATCACCCTTATCGTTCAGTGCACAGGGTTAGACATTACATAACATTTTCCGAAGAACTCTAATCCATAAAAATCCATCACAGAAAACTTATTTAGTGTTGATATTTGGCAATTAGAGAGCTGAGTACAGAGCTTGTGGACGTCAGGCAGTGATGCTTTCTACAGCATCACTGAAAGAAATGGAAATTTCTGACTGTAATTACTGTGAAGTGTAAGTACTTTTTTTGTGCTGGATTGGCAGAAATATGTAATGATGGCTTACAACACAGATTAGTTACAAACACAACAGGTCATGTAATTAGCCTCAGTGGCATCATAAAACTTAGCTGCATAGCAGCCATCAACCGGTTCCACGCTGGCTGGCTCTGGATTGAAGTAAACTGTAGGGAGAATATGGGACTGTTCATGAACAGCACATGAATTCTCTCCTGGTGCTTGCCTCACTTGTGAAGACCACTCTCAGCCTCCCGGGACAGAGCACCAGCATGGCTGAGGGTGAGACACAGGTGCTTAGGAGCATTTATGTTCCTGCCTGCATGAGTGGATGGTCCAGCCTTTTAAAGACCCCTATTTAACCCATCCCAGGATTCCGCATCGTGTTTTAATGACATGTGAGTAATAGTCGTTGGGAAAGCCTTCATGAATCCACAGTATCACTGCAGAGCAGGACACAAGGAGAAAACAGGAGCATCCTCCCACCCCCACTAACACCATGGGCTCTGCTGCCAGGAGAAAAATATTTCCAATTCAATTGTTTTCCTTGTGGCAAAGCTGAGATGCCCATTCAGGACATTTAAAAGCCATAAATCAAAGCATCCACAGTAAAACTAAAATTGGTCAAGATCATAGAATCTTTTAGATGGGAAAAGACCATTAAGACCATCAAGTCCAACTGCTAACTTAGCACTGCCAAGTCCACGACAACATAAGCCAATATATTAACTGCAAAACTTATTTTAGAAAACAAAAGCTGTCAATTAAGATAACATAAAATTAAATCTAGCAACACTATCAGTTTAGAGGTAATGTGTCTTATGAAAATATAACACTTAATTATGGAAAATGAAATAAGCATGAAAATCACAATCAAACAGTATTCCCCTCTGATACATTCACAAAACTGAGTACTAAAAAGGATCTCATTAATCCATGCAAATGATAATATAGGTCAATTTAAAAGAAACAAACAAAAAAAACAAACGAAAGAGAAAGAAGGCCAAATCTTAATTTAAATATACATTCAGGCATTTGCATCAGCGAAGATCAGGCTTTCCAAACAGGCAGGCAAACATACATCATGGTAAGCTAAAGTGGCTCTGGTGCCTGCTTAAAGCCATCTTACCGAAGCAGCTGCATTTTCTTTCAAAATACTACTGCAGCCTTTTAAGAGAGAGGGGGAATAATCTAAATTCTGGCAGCAGAGAATATTTCACAAATCATATATGCTTTGGCATCAAGCCCTTAAAGCCAGGGGCCTTTACTCACAGGCTTTGCTGGGAGAGATCCACCCACCTCAAGTGGGATTAATTAAAAGAGGCATGTATCATGCAAATAGTTTCTGTTTCCTCACAGAAATATTCAGAGCACATAACCCAAAACAGCTTTTGAATCAGAGCGAAGCAAGGAAGAAAATTATTTCCTGCTCTCCTAACCATTTTCCTTTCCGTGTACAGTAAGCAAGAAACAATGAGAAAATGCCAAGAGCTCACCAATTCTTTACAATTCTTTCGATTAAATGCTAATGGAATTAAGGATCAAAAAGGATTTGCTTAAAGGCAGGCTGTATCCCACTATGAATTGCCCAATTCTCCCAATCAGACATGTGCTCTGCCACTTCCTGGAAAAGGACAGTCCAAGTTTTACCCCTGAAAGTGATTTTTTTTTTTTTATCTTAAGGCAGAACAGGAAAAAATAGAAAGCTCATATTTCTTCAGCTTGTCAGGATTTTCAGCTCCACATGACAGTGACAGGGGCTGCAATAAAAAGCTAGATGAACTTTAAAAATATAACTGTCTTCTCAGGAAGCTAAACTATTTCCCTATATATGAGAGATCCTGGCACTTCAAGGAATCATTGCAGAAAATGGTGCTATAGCAGTCAGAGGATAGAGCCCCAGTTCAAAAAAGTCAGAGAAAGCTCAAGTTTCCACAAGAACTCTTCCTCAAAACTATTTTTTTTCCCCCTTTTAATATCTCAGACCCATTTTCTGACTCAATTTCCTATGATCCTGCAAAGGCTGTTATTAAAACCAGACCAAGCGTAGCAGAAATTCCAGGGCTCAAAAGAAACATTTAATAGGCACAGGAGCCGGCCACACTGTCCCCCTCAGGTGATTTCCCCTGCAGCCCCTTCCCTGGGATTTCCTCTCTTGGAGTTTAGTCAGCAGGAGAAACCTGAAGTTTCAGCAAAACAGCAAACCCTTCCTTCATTCTTAAGCAGCTGAGATTTTTTTATGTCTGAAGCTTTCATAGCTGTAAAAAAGAGAACTAGGATCCAGTCCAGAAGATTTGTATTGCAGATATTTTTTCCACAAAAATGTCAAGCAGTTATACATTCAATTATATATCCATCTACAGCATTTTAAAAACACTGACCTCCTTTATCAGCCACTGCTTTGCCACCAGTGGCAGTCCCGAACTGAATTGCTCGTGGGCTGCTTTACCCAAGAGTGTTTTGTGAGCTGGAAGATTCCTTTCTGGTCTCCATCCCACCTATCACTTTATCTTCAGAAGATTATCCCCAGACATGCTCTTGGCAAACCAACTCAGGAAGGCATTGTTCATGCAAAATCACAGCCAGGCAGGACAAAGGAGACATGCTCATTTGCAAGGCAGGTGAGACAGACCAAGGGAGCTATGGTTCTCTCCAGTAGTACAACTGACAAAACACTGGACCTCATTTTCTCTATCTAGTCTGTGATGGTACAGGGGAAGCACCGGTGCCCTTCAGCTTGGTCTGAGGCTCTCCCAGCAAGGGGATGTTGCTTGGACTTCTTCTCTTCCAGTGCAATGTTTAGTACCCAGAAAGGCAATTTCAGGTTTCTCCCCAGCAGTCCTACTGCAAGCTGTTGGATATCCACTAAGATCGAAGAGTGTGTTTTGTGCAATGGTGGCCTTTTCATAGCAAATATATAAAAATACTTCATATGTTTGATATACCTAATTTATTTATTGTTCATATTATAAAGGGAAATTACATTAAAACCACTGAGCCTCAAATTTAAGTTACTGATAACTAGAACAGGTCTCACCTATTTAAAAGTTTTCTCCAAGGGTTCTCTTCTCATTTACCATTTCTAAAATGGAAAATGTGCACATTTTGTTTCTATTTAACTGGCTTTTTTTTTTTTTAACTGTGACCAATTTTAATGTAACAGTTGATTTATTAAAAATGGAGAAAATCCTTTGTTCCAACATTGCTTATTCTGTCCATGCCTCTCATAAAATAAGAAGTTACCAAAGCCCTCAGAAACAGGCTTTCACATATATGTGTGTGTATATATGTATGTATGTGTGTATATGTATGTGTATTATGTCATTGTGAAAATATATATTAAGCACATTTTATTTATAAAAAGCAGTTACTGCCACACAAAATTATAAAATATGCAAAGCTACTTTTAGAAGTACTGATAAATGCAAAGCCCTGGGAAGAAAAGGAAATGATGTGGTTATGAAAATCCAATTCCTTAACTACTTGGTTAGTACCATATGATCTACACTGTTAGACAACTATGGACTGCTTTCAACTGGCTGTAAATTACTTGCCTGGTGGAATAACAATCAGATTCCTATCAGTTTGTTCCACAGTCCTACAAGGACTGTTCTTGTTCTCTCCCAGAAAAGCCATTACCTCCTCTGGTGAAGACTCAGAATGGTGGAAGTGAGTTGTTGTACTGCTGCCATTCTTCTGGCGGAGTGGTAGGTGACCTCTCCCTGTGTGAACCCCTATGTGGGTAACGCACAACCAGAACAGGGGCTCTTAATATAACAAAATCTCGTGTCTTCAAACTGACGGATGGGAATTTCTTTTTTTTCCTCCTTCATGAAAAAACTTAATCACTTTAAAAAAAGAGTCATATTTGTGCTAAAAAATTGTTTCCTCAAAATGCCTTTGTCTCTTTGCAGGGAATACCCAATTTTGCTTTCTTATAAGACTTGCTTAACAAACAGTGCTCAGCTTACCAACACAATGCAGACTCTGTCTGTTATGCTAGAGCGAGAGAACCATGCCCACCACCAGGAAGAGTACATATCTTACCTTGGGACACTGGGAGGAGCCCGGGTTGGTCGAGAGGGAACCTGGGGAGGGCCTCCAAGAGCTTCACCACCACCTGGAAACTGAGGCAATGGTCCTGGGCGGAACGGGACTGGGGGGGCCCCTGACTGAGGGCCTGGAGATGGGATTGCAGGAGCAGGTCCTCGGCCAGATAAAGGTCTGGTTGGGGGGTTGCTTAATGTAGGCCTCCTCTGAGTTGAAGGACTTGGAGGAGGTGATCTAGTGAAATAACAGAAGTTTAAAAAGTTCAGTAAGGTAATGGGGGTTTTTGATTGGTTGATTGGTTTGGGGGTTTTTTTAATTATTTTAAACACAAAGCCTTTTTTATACCTATGACAATTCTTTATCTTGGCATTTTACTTTGTTGTCAGTGCCAGAGCATCACATATGTTTAATTCTCACACCTTTCCCACAAACAGCATGCTTTACAGTAGTCAGAAATAAACATGAGCAGAGAATCATTGAATCATAGAACAGTTAGGGTTGGAAAGGACCTTAAGATCATTTGGTTCCAACCCCCCTGCCATGGGCAGGGACACCTCACGCTAAACCATGATACCCAAGGCTCTGTCCAGCCCGACCTTGAACATTGCCAGAAATGGAGCATTCACAACTTCCCTGGCAACCCATCCCAGTGCCTCACTACCCTTACATTAAAGAATTTCTTCTGCATATCCAGTCTAAACTTCCCCTGTTTAAGTTTGAACCCATTACCCCTTGTCTTATTACTACAGTCCCTAATGAAGAGTCCCTCCCCAGCATCCCTATAGGCCCCCTTCAGATACTGGAAGGCTGCTATGAGAT
>JANRGW010035135.1:53760-77392 GCA_024733675.1 Psilopsiagon aymara
ACTGTAATAGAGCTGACTTCATACTGTTGATTTATTTTCTCTGAAATCAAAAAAGATCAATCTTTCATGAGTTTGCAGTAATTTATTATGAAAGCTTCTGGCCATAGTATTCTTAATGATTTGATGTCTCAAGTTAAGGCTTTTCATGCCAGAAACCATCTTGTTTGCATCCCGTCATGCACATGGAAATCTCCTTCTAACATATTTCTGTGCTCTACAGTACACCTACAAATGTAGGTGTGATCAGGCTTTCTTCTGTACACTGTCTCTGCACTGTGTCAACAGCAGCATCTGTAAGGTTGCCTGGTAAGGCTGGGCATTATAACAAGACAGTAGTGATGTAGACACCCTATTCCATCTCCATGCCATTCATTCCGAACAACTGGGTTTCACACTGAGCATCACTGTGACTCTAGCTTCAGTGTAAGCCACCCCTCTGCCTAAGTCCCTGCCACTCTGCATTTTAGAAAGGCTCCTGCAAATCTGTGGCAATGAATAAACCCAAACCAGAATACATAAGAAAACCCTCACATTTCTCTGACTGTTGTTGAAAAGAATGTTCATACTGAACAGAGAAGAAGAATGAAGAAGGTGGAAACAGGTTTCTGTTTCTCCTTTCCCAACAGCCAAAGCAGCTACCATCCATCCCTTTTCAGTGCTTCCCATCCTCAAGCCAGAACTTGCTAGTTCCAATAGCAAGCATTAACTGACAGCATATGAATCTGGGCTAAGTTTTTGTTTGGTTGACTCTTGCTTAAAACTGCTATTAATTGTTGACAGGGATGGAATAATATTACTTCTAACAAATACAACTGCTATTAATTTAGGAACTTTTGCAAGTCTCCAAAAAAGAAAGAATGGAAGAATCTAGAGTGTTAAAAAACAGGTAAAGAAAATTAGATTCATCTTCGAAAATTCAAACTCAGAATATCTGAAGAAAATACACCAAAGTTAGAGAAGCAGTAGGTGAAGAAAACATGGACGAAAGGAAGGTAACATGGAAACCAGGATAGTGCTTCCACTCATATACATACCCATTGCCACAGAGATAAGGTTCTTCTACTTTCTCTGAACTTTAGGAGAATGAGAATAATATCCACTCCTTGCACTCTGTCTTTCGTAAGTTGCTTTGAAAGTTTGTTGAACAACTTTTCATAAGTTGTTCATAAGTTGTGATCCTTGAATGGAAAAATGCTAGTAAAACACAAGGTATGTTTCATTACTACTCTTCTACCTTTCCCGAGTTTAGATACATTCTGCACTAAGAATGTACTAAGGATTAACTAAAGTGTCATACAAGAGAAGACTGAAAACCGCATGTGAAATCTAAAGCACTCAAGTTTGTGGGAATTTTACTGCTGGCTGCAGTGGGAATAGGGTTTTACCCTACATGTGCATTTCTACCAGAAAAGTTATTGACCTTCTGAAGACTATAAACTCTCTACTGCAAGAGGAATGATTTAGTGTGGTACAAAGGGATGCAGGCATGAAGAATTGTGTGCAATCAAAAAAGCAACAAAACAAAACCCACCAGACAAACAAACAAAATACCAAAAAACAACAACAAAACCAACAATAAAACCAACAACCAAGAAAGGAATTGTACTTCAGGATAATTTTCCTGATAGTGGGAACATGCATTTTGAAGAAAGACCCCCAAAAAATCCAGGAAAAGTGATTCTTTTTGAAATTCACAGCAAAATTGGGTAGCATACTGAAAACAGTCCTGAGCTGGCCACACAAAGAGCGCAATACTTCTAATTTCCATGATTTCATTACATTCAGGGCAGCTGCCAGCATATTTAAGAATGTCTTGTATAACATTCCTGATGTCAGTTCCAAGAAGGAGCATTTTCCTAGCATTTTCATTAGAGAAGTGTATCAACCTATTTTCTGTAATCAAAAAGGCATTCTATTAAAAACAACTGAGAGAAAGCAGACTGGAAGGTGATTGAAAAAAGCGTAAAAAGGCAGTGGTAAAGCAATGCTTTGTATGCTAAGAAACATGTTCATGGCTGCAGCAAGAAACAAGCTGCTTTCCTATCTTTAATTTACAGATGCAAATTCATAACAACAGCCACCACCTGAAAACTAGTTATTCTATCCAGAATATATTTATATTTTAAGTCACAGCTGCTGAATATATAATGTTTTATCTATTCCTGTCCAAGTAAGGTTTTTCTTTAAAGCACCAACAGAGTGCACTGCAGTAGTCCTACCCCTCCCCTGATTTTTCCTAAATCTTTAAAACTGATTATTGATACTCTCTCTTCATTGCAGTTTGATACAGTATATATAATTTAGCTAAGACACTCTCAGCTATACATAGCATGCCTTTTGCCAGAGGACTGCTGAAACCGCATGATGGCTTCACACAGTGAGGTTTTCTTACTGAAAGGAACCACAAGTAAATGACAATACAGTACTTTTGGGTATATGCAACAAAGCAAGCAGCAGAAAAAGAACATTACCTGGGTAGCCTGGAAGCTGGTTTTCTCCCTCACAGAGTGTGACTTTGCCACTCTCTTCCATGCCTTCAGTCCCCTGACTTTGTACTGCTGTTGCCTTTACTGAGCCACCCACAGGCTGTCCCTTTCAGCTACCATGCTTTCATTAGAAACCTTGAACTGCTCCAAGCAGAGGTTATGATCTGGCCTTCCCTTATACACATGATCTGTCTCACTTTATACCCATGTAGAAGAAAGATACAGCCTAGCTATATTTGATTCAAAAGTATTTAACTCACTGGATTAGCTTAAACAATCGTCTATTCAGATTCTTCTCTGTGCTTACAGACATTGCATAGTACAGACCATTAGCTAAAATCTTCCACTGAATCCACATACTGCTCTCCAGATATTTACATAGCTTTAACAATCCCAAACATCCAGAATCTATGTTAGGCTCTCTTCCTGTCTTCTTCAATCAAGAAGCTGATTGGAACTACGAGACTGAAATGAATGATGTGAAAACTCTGGCACATTTGGAGTTACTTTTGTCTTACAGTTCTTAACAGGTTGACAACTGATCATGTCAAATCAATCCAATCTCCTTTTAGAGCAGGATTCAGATCTTAACATTAGATGCCACATGTTTCAGACTTCAGTAAAGCTTTTTGTCACAATCTCAAATTGCATTTTCATTACTGGAAGTGTGCTCACCCCGCAGTTGCTCCTTGGATGCTCCTTTCCATAGAAAAGCTGTCAATGGCTCACTGTCAAACTGGAAAACTCTATCGAGGGGAATTTCATATGGGTTGTATTTTAAGTGCACCTTAAGGCTCAGAATGGTGGATTATAGCCTGTGCTTATTATATTTACAGATGAGAAGAAACTAGAAGGGCATGTGAATACATTAAATGTCAGGCTTGGAGAAACACTGTAACAATGTAGATGAAATTCATTATGAATAGAAAATATTTGACTTGGGCAGGAACAGATCAGTTATAAATATACAGCATGAGAATGACCACTTAAGAGCAGTTCGGTAGAAAAGGAACTGTGTCTGCAGTGCAATATAAGCACAGTATTAGTCAAAAGTGTCTTGCTTTTATGAAATCAGCACAAGAACTGTGCATAAAGTTCTGGTTATCACACTTTCAGAAATTTGTGTCACATTTTGAGAGTGTTCACAGGAAACCATCAAAGATGTTCAGGGCTCTGTAAAATATTACTTGAAAGGAAAAGCTAAGATCAGTTGGGACTGATGAGTTCAAAAGAAACCACCTGTGGAAGGGGAGTGTTTTTGTGGATAGGAAAAGGTGCCAAACAAATACTTGGAAAGTGTTATATGTGAACAGTGAATCACGGAAATAGATGGCCTAGGAGAGTTTCAGAATCTCCTCTGCAGATTATACCAACATCCCTCAGAAATGGCCTAGGTACAGATACCCTGCCTTGAGGCAGAGGAAAGAACTAGACAACCTCCTGCAGCCTCTCCAGCCCCTCTGCAGCCAGTGGCAGTACTGGGTGCAAAGCAGCGTGGAAATAATTATGAGCCCACAACATTGCAATAAGAAAAGGTGTTTCTGAAAATACAAAACCCCAACAAACCCCTCCAAATCAACCAAACAAAAACCCGTATCTTCTACTTTTCTTTTTGTTCTGTTCAAAAATCAAGTAAAAAAAACCCCAACATTGCCATGAATAGCCATCTCCCCTTAATGAATCTGTACTCCAATTTCACCATTTGCTGCCATGTATGTCTCTCACACAAAGGACTTCTACATAAACCTCCCTGCACTGCAAGTTTTGATTTGGAGCCAACAGCTGCTTCATGCCTTTCAGAACAGACTGCTGGACAAGCAAAAGCAGAAAGAGGCTGGCATAAGAAAAACAGCACCTTTGTTTATAAAACAAATACTACTTTGGAATTTGCAAACTTCTCGGTCAAGGAATTTCCTTGTCATAACAACACATCAAGTGCCCCATATTTATAAGAGCATATTAGAAAAAAAGGATGTGAGATACTATTAGTATGATATTTGCCATTATTTCAGTGTAGAAGGAGGTCAGCAGGTTTTAGGAATTCTCAAATAGTGGTGAGTTAGCTGGAATTCAAGTAATGACGATGAAGACTAGAAGTGTGATCATTTTCCCAGAAGATGTTCAGGCTGAAATGTATTGTTCATTTGCTACCAAATGCATGAAACACATTCCCAGGGCCAACAGCCTGATCTAGCAGTGGACATGAATTGTGTAGGGAACAGAATAATCTGCTGTGAAAGGAGGTAGTCAGTGGGTGGAGGCATCAACTGGACATTTGAGGATTAAAGGATTAAAGCTGTGGCTGTGGTACGCAGCTCCCCCAAGAATGAAAACAAGTTGAAATCTTGGAGCTTCTACCAAAGACAATGCAAGTAGAAGGCAGGAGAATTAGTCATCTATGATGCTGATCAGAGAAGTAAAAGAATCATCATGAAGACTGAAATAACCCCTTGCCTTTCATCCCTGTTAATTACCTCCTTACCAAAACCATTTTTAGAAGAAATGCTGGCAAAACTGAGGACTTCTACTTCGCAGTAACCATGCAAGAGAAGATCACTGACAAAATGTTCCTTATTCCAGCAATAGTCCACAAGACTCAGCTGAAAGATTCCTTTCAGGATGATGAACTGCCTTATTTTATGAGATAAAAATTGGGGAAGTGAGTGTTCAGTGCATGGGTGGTGAAGGCAAATCCTGGAAAACGCACTGCCCAACATTATGTTTAAAGCACAGCTTATCACTTCATGTGTCTATGTATATAATGGAGGAGTTGCATGGTTTTTTTCACCAAGTGTGATCATCTTAGAGATAGGCACCCAGAATAAAGAATAAAACTCACAATTCTATCTTTCCTAGATCCTGTACGGAACTCCTATTCCATGGTCCCCCTTCATTTCTTCCAAGATGGCAACTTTGCAGCACCTACCAGCCTGGTTTAAAGAAATGTGAATACATGAGGAGAAGGGTAGTATGCATAGCTGTGTGCATGCTGGAAGGGACAGGCTTGAAGAAGGCCTTACAGTGGGGGAGTTCTGCACAGTGTCCAATGCAGAGTCTCTGTAACTTACAGCCCTGTGTTTTATTTTTAGTTGATCTAATGAAATGTGTCACCTATAACTGCACTCTTCCATAATTGATGATGTCTAGGAAAATACACTGAAATTCTTCTCTGATAAGCACCTAGACAAACTTGATGTTTCCTCTCTGAGATGCAAAAGTGGATGTTAAACTGTTTTTACCCCCACATCCCTTGAGCCATGAGAAGTACCAGATCTGTCTCTGCTGGGCCAGACTAAGCCCTGTTTCACCACAAACTCAGTGCAGTACCGACAAATGATCTCCATAGTAAATGATGCAAATAAGAAATGTCAGCATGTTCCAAAATTCCTCACTTAATCTTATTGCCAGTTGTATAGTCTGAATAATCAGTAAATAAATCCCTCTAACTTTGCTGAAATCCTTAGGGGCTGAATACACTTCAGAGAGCACTTCCTAATTCATTCTCATTAACCTTCCCAGGTCTAAACAAAGTAATTTCCTACTTTTCTTAGCATCTGATTTTTCCACTGGCCTCTGCAACACCTGATTTAGCAGCAATGATTTCTCACTTGTGATTTCTGTTTTGAACTGGCATTGTTCTTTCTCCTCACACATATGCTTTCTGGAATAGCACGAATCAGCAAGATTTAAAACCTCCCATTCTCAAGTTTGAAGCCCCTAAAGGGAAATTGCAGTTGTGATGCCAAGGAACACAGTCGTATGTTATTTGACTTTTCCTCGGCCAGGTTGACAGCAGAGGGGGAGGGAAGGAGGAAGGAAGGGGGAAAGGAGAGGAAGATGGCATTTTAATAGCACCCACACTGATTTCACACAGTTGGATCACTGTGCTCTGGAGCGGCACCATTTCCTTTCCCCTTTGCTTTGCATTCAGTCAATACTACTAAACCAGGCTCTACAGGAAAAAATTCTCAATCTTTGTCTCGCAGCATGGAACACATTTTACTACCAAAATCTGTCTTGTGGACACCTCCCCTCACAGGCTAGCTGGCTAGCCCACTCTTTACCCCCAGTTTTGACAGACAATTACCAACTCAAGCCTAGCACAGGCTCACCCCACCATCATATCAGATGGGACAACATTCCTGTCAGTAGCAGATGAATTATCCCCTCATTTCTTGATCCAATTCTCATAGTCTCTGTAGCATCCACATCAATTGCTTATGTGAAAAAAAACTAGTAACAGGAATTAATTTAGTCTAATTTAGCAAGTGGACATACAAGAACCACCAGCATTTCATGTAGATATATCTGCCTTTGCCAGGTGTTAGTCATATACGAAACATATCTTGGCCAGAGTTTTCATCAAAATATTTCATTTGATTATTCAGCTCCTAAGATTCAAAGCTCTCATACACATTAATAGGTTTTCTGTAAGCCCTCCATCAGGCAGAGTGATGGTGGTCTACAAATTCTGGCAGGAACTCTTACCCCAGTAGAATGTCAACGATCACCACCATCCATGCTCCCCATTTAAGAACTCCATTAACTTTGCAAGCAAAATTTTAAGCTGCAACATTCCTCTAAGAGAAAAACCTCAAAACTGATCAGAAGAGGAATTTGAAAACACTGAGAGCTTTACTGAAGTGTGACAAATATTGCTAAACAAAAGAAAATCATCCATACAGGAGCATAGAAATTGAAAATTATTGGGTAAATTTTTTTCAAGAGAATAAATGAGTTGTGAGCAAATATGCTGCACACAATCCTGGACCAAATGAAATCAGATACTGCTTTATGACAGGACTTCCATTTTGTACAAAAAAACCCCCAAGTATCCTGCAAAACCAGTAGAAAATGAAGGATTTTTTTTTTTCTCCCTAAAATAAAGGCAAATTATATTTAAGCAACAGTGAGATTCTGGTAAGTTAATACACATGACTGTAAGCAGTAAGCATAAACACTTCATGTTATAAGACTACCCGCTTGTTAGCACAAAACAAATGAAGCTATGAATTTTACACCTTAAGTCACTCTGAACTCAT
Source organism: Psilopsiagon aymara (assembly GCA_024733675.1). NCBI lineage: Eukaryota > Metazoa > Chordata > Aves > Psittaciformes > Psittacidae > Psilopsiagon > Psilopsiagon aymara. The sequence goes on from JANRGW010035135.1 coordinate 61,289, forward strand.
GTCTATGGGGAGGTTGCAGGACATCAGAGATTAGCATTCTACCCTGAGGTCCAAGCACTCCAAATATGGAGTTTTCCTTTGCAGTTAAGACCACCTGGCTTTATTGTTGCCACAAGCGACCCTAACCTTGCACTTCAGTTGGATAATTTTGTAAAATTACTTTGAAGTGAAAATTACCTGTGTCATTTTCAGTTCAAATATTTGATTTCTCCACCCCCCACCTTCTGTTACTGGTGAGCAGCAAAAGGTAAAGTCAAAGCTTATTTCACATTTCTCATTTTGCACAGCAACATACAATCAAGGAACCCCATCCCTGTGGCAGTGAGATGAAGACTCAAACTTGTTTCAGACAAGGAACATTAGCTCACACACACTCCCAAGGATTAGAACTGGTTTTGTCAAGAACAGCAAAAACTGCCACACCATTAGGGCTAGCCTCTTGCTTTTTAGAGGTTTTATGCCTGCTGAGCAAAGTTGGGTAGTAAGAAGAGTGGTTTAATGTATCATCCTAATGACTGAATGTCCCACAGTGGAGTTACAGATATAAAAGTTGCACTGTTCTTCCTCTGTGGTTCTATTTTAAAATGTTTTCTGTAATAAAATTACTGCAAGACAGCTAAATCCAAGGGCAGGCATGGAACTTGAACCCATGGCCTTCTGGCTTAGAGGTGAGACTATTCCTATCTGAGCCAAAGTGACACATACATAATATGCTTTCAAGGTTTTTAGAGAGCTGTCATGATTTAAAAACACTAAGTCTCTGTGGTACAAACCACAGTGCAGGAAAGAACTGGGGCTCCCTTTTTACTGCTAATTTTAGCTTATGAATTGTTTATAATCTGCTGCAAAATACATAAAACCTTATTCTGCCATAAGCTAAGAGAACAGCCTTTCAAAAGTGATCCTTAATTATAGTGTTCCCCTGCTAGATGGGATGGAGGCAAGTTCCAAAATTGTGTCAGAGTATATGAAGTGATAAAATAAGGATGGGTGAGCTATTTTTAAACACACTCAAAGACTTTGAGGTCAAAATCCCTGAATTTACAGCCTTATGGCCATATTAAGACTCATGGATTATTAACACCTGTATGTTGAGATTCAAATATAATTTAATTTGAAACACCCTCTGGCTTCAGAGCGTGTGTTCCCTACCAGTCTGCCTGCCAAACTGGGGCCCCCCAGGGAGCCACCTTTAAGCACAGATTATATCCCTACTGTAGACAGGCATTTAGGGGACAAATGGGATGAGATGATTCCATTGGGTGTATTCCCTCCTCCTTTCTTTTCCCAATATATTTTGCAAATAAGGGGCCTGCCTTTCCAGATGGGCAGGAAGCAAATAGGTTAAAGAGAGCATTTGAGGAGTAGTAGGTGAAAGCACGTATTTGCTTCTTACTGTACCCAGCCAAGAAAGTTAATACAGCCTCAGGCCATGGTGATACTCCATTGCTGCAGTTGTGTTTCCCCTTTGAAGGGGCAGCTGGGCACCTTTTGGAGGGACAGGATTGAGAGCTGCTGCCCAGTAAGAATTGGCTTGGTTAAACAAAAGTGATCCTGCCCTCTCCTACACTGTTTTCCTCTCCACTGCAGAAAGAGAGGCTTAGCAACAACTCCTGAAAGACGTCTCAGACCTCTTGGATAACCTAGATTTGTAACAAAACCATTGTTATGCTCATGGAAATAAACCATGTGCAGGCATCACCTGAGAAGGAACTGGCACTGCCTTTCCCCTCACAAGCTTCACAGTGCTGCTAAGTAATAGTCCTGAGCTCAGTTTTGACTCATGGCAGCATTTGGCTATGTAAAAGCTGTTGCACTCTCTACACGTAACTGGTTTCCTTTCAGTAATGATCAACATACTCTATTTGTTTTGAAAAAGGAGAAAAGCAACTGAGGAGAAACCAACTGCACAGACTTTTGCTGCCTCAAAGTCAAAAGTGTTAACAGCTCTCAAACCCTTTTCCCCATTTTGTTGTTGACAGCCTACAAAAGTTTTAGGTGTATTTTACCCTAAAGGTAAAATGAGTGGCATTAAAGGCTTTAGGGCTCTGAAAACACTGCAAAATTAATTGCACCATTTACATTGTTCATTTTGTAACTGAGGTAAGGTTTTTGGGAAGCCATTGCACAGAGATAAGCTATTGTTTTGGAAAAGACCATACAGTACTTAGAAATATCAGAGGAAGACAGAAGGCTCTAAAGCTATTTTCAAGTGAGTGGATTTGTTTGTCCAATCTCTGAAATTGCATTTACCTGAGCAGAAACTTGCCATTTTTCCCATTTGGGTTTCCATGCAGTGAAGTGTAACATAAAATACTAATGAACTGTGTAGATGGCTAAAGTAAAAGTAAAAACATTAGTCAAAAAAACCTCAGACCCTTTCTTGATTGTGGATTTATGGAGCAATAAAAGCACATAACATGCACAAAGCAAAAACCTCGGAAAAAAAAGGTTCAATACAGAAAACGTCTACTGGGCAGTTAAAAAAAATAATTCAGTGTCCTTGATTCTGTTATAATTCATGCACACTCATATTTCGATCAAAAGGATTTACTAGAATGGGTTCTGTATTATACCTATCAGAAGACTATGACACTTGCATTAGAGGGTCTCCCACTTGGAGCAATGCTGAATGGATCCATGTTCCTTACTTAGACAGTCTGCGGGTATTTTATATTTTTTACAAATCCCTGGTATTAGACCATCCTATAAGTATTAAAGACTCATTCTTCTAAAACTTTCCAGTCTTGATCTGAAAATCTTTACAATAGCAATGTGGTGAGTTCAGAGACACTTTCTCTCCTCGAGGTCAAGAGATACCATTCCTACAGACACCCATTACTTACTTAAGAATTGTTGCTTTCAGGATCTGGGCCTCATTTTGGGCCAGTTGCAGTCACTAGGAATCTTACCCCCAATATCCATCAGCATTTATTCAGACAATAACAACTTCCTTATGTTTCAGAAGTGACAAAACCAGTTTTAAAGCTTTTCCTACAGGTGCCTTCCACAAGTTTGACTTTCAGGCACACAAAATTACTGAACTCCACTTTGCACAACAAATCATCCCTCAGGTACATCCTGTACTTCTGCATCCCACTCTGCTCCCAGCAAAGCCTTTGGCAAAATTCCCACTGAGTTTAATAGTCCTGTCCTATTCCCTCCAGGTCCTAACTAAGGTTAATTTCTTTCCTCTTAGTATAAACAGAAATCAGCAGGTAAAAAAAGTTTTGCCTAATGTAGCACTAAGGCTGTGGAATTTACTCCCACGTGAAAATGGCACAATAAAGTCATTTGTTTCAAAGTAAATTGAAAACATTCCAGTCTTCTTTGGCTTACAACTGTTAGCTTTAGTTGCTGCACAGCACTGTAGAATGTCTGGCATCAAAGACACTTTGTACATTACACTGAACTTGTATTAGACACTGTTAGTGGCCCATTAATCACAGCAAACAAAGATCCCTTGCAAAAATAAAAAAGTACTGATTTTTCACGTTTGGCATGGACTAGGAGAGGTTAACACCACAGTTTTCTGGGTACTACACATTTTGAGACATGAAGTGCTGACAAGGCATCTGAGAGGGTGCAGATTTTTCAGTTGATAATTACATGTTCCACATTAAACAATTCTTATGCGTGCCCAATTCTCTCTAAAATTATACAGAAACTTACCTCAGTGTAAATGAGCACTATTTAAATTCAGATGCCTACAAAGGCATGTACTTCTTTACACCTACACACAGATACCATGCATGTGTGCAGGGGCAACGGTTATTGGCAAGAAAATCTACAGTGATGTGAACCATGGTTCACACAAACCTTGAATGACCACAGCTGGAGAAAGTGAAGGCTTATGTGAAACACACACTAACAGAAAAATTAGCCTGAGGGAATGTGATTGCATATTTGGAAGTGTTGGAAGAGGAATGGGAACTGAACCAGTATAAAAATGAAAAGACACAAAAAGGAAAACCAGTTAGTGGCTAGGCAAGCAGCAAAGGAAGTGCAGAGGAAAGACCATGGTCTGGAGTTGCAGGGTGTATTTCAGGGTGCAAATTACCTATAACATCAAAAGAGAAAATGCTGTGTTGCAGAAGCATGAATTTCTGCTTTCAGCTCCATGGCTGTCATGGGCAATTTCTTGTCATCCAGAGGAAAACTTGAGTCATCAGCAGGGGAAAACTTCAGTCATCAGCCCTGAAGCTTGCTATTTGACAAGATGATTTCCATCAGGTTTGTTAGAGCAAAGTGTTTTGGCTACCAAGCTTTCACAGACAAACCTTGCACCTGTCTCAGGTGAAACAAAACTTACTGTATGATTATCATTCTTTCCTAACCAGGACAGGAAATGTGAAAGGAAGCAGTAAGGGAATAAATCACTGCCCTCAAAAAAGACACATTATGCAGAATCTCCTAAAAGTATCGCTGATATTCACCTACAGGCAATCTTCAGCTCCCAGTAAATCAACAGCTCGTGCTACTGCTCATGGAATGGCTGCAGAATTACAGTATGAAGGTATCAACATCGTACTTGGGTCTGTGGAACAGCAAGTGCAGCACCCACAGTGAAGAAAAATGGTGCAAGTACAGGTTTGTTAGTTGAACCATGACTCTATGCAAGGCTTTTGAACATGCTTCTAAAGAAACACTTTAAAAAAGAAAAGAATGAAGGATGGCAGAGCATGCCAGACTCAGTAAGTTATCTGATTTTCTGACTAAGGGGAACTTGACAAATCTTTGGTTCAGGAAAGTGGTACCCTCAGGATACTGGCAAATAAACTTAGAGAGAAAAGTATTAATGAAAGAATAGTCCAGTAAAAACCTGTCTAATGGGTAAATACATGATAACATGGGAAAAGAACTAGCAGCTTTGAAGGACCTCACCACAAAGTGGCAAATGGATCAGTCTTACTGAAATAAAATAGTATGAACTTGCTGGTTAAATTTGCTTCTGCCCATAATACAACATTGTGAGGTACTGTCAACACAGTGAGGGTTTGAACAGTGTCCTGGAAGATACAGATAACTTGAAGGATTAGAAAAACAGAAACAGGATGAAATAATAATTATATACTGACAGACTAATGACAGCTACTACTTTGGTCTGGGAGCTCATCAGCTAACAGTAACCAAAGAAAATAAAGCCCAAACACAGCTAACTAAGCGCTAAATACTTCTAAGACACTGGTAATACATGGCCATGAAAAGACCAAATGTGTTTGTAGTCTCTGTTATGAGCAATGCATGTCCAATAGAGGGAACACCATTTTGTATGGTACTGGTGCAATCTCTGGATCACTGACAGAGAAGGCTGTGCATCTTCCGGTGAAAGATAACACTTTACATTTCACTTGTTTTCAGGGTTGCTGCACTATTTCTCTATGAGTCAAGTGAAACTGCATTGCCAGAACAAGCGGACTTTATCACAATAGCACTGAAACTGCTTTTCAGCCTGCACAGGGTAGAGTACTGCAGACGTTGAGAGCCTTAGACAGTTAAACAGTTAAATTGAAATAACTCTGCATCTTGATGAACTATATGGTTCTCTTCCTTCCTTCCTCCCCCACAAGGTTCTTGTCCATGTTTCAAGCCATAGTCCCATGCCTCTGAGCTGGAAGCAGCTCTGCATCAGCTCTCCCATTAAGCTGGGAAATATATATGGGAGGAAAGAGCACAGATATGTGGTTAGTGGTCTCAAAAAACTCCCATGTCCACACTGATCAACCCAAAGCTGCTTCTGCTGCTTACTAGGCCTGGGAAAAGAGGAATGTGGGCTTTGGAAGAAACTTTTCTTAAGAAGCCACTGGGCATTACGACTGTTGTTTGACAATTTTCTTCAGTGGGAGCTGCAGGAGTATTCCATGTTCACAGGTCTGTGCAGAGCTATTTAGGAAGCCTGGCAACACTGGAGAAGTGGTGTAAAGAAACAATTCCTGCTCTTCCAAGCATGATTTTCCTATTTCTATATCAGTCCTCTGAATCTTCACCTTCTACAGATTTTTATGTAGGAGGAGACTGTCCATAAGGCATGATCAGAGTCAGGAGGAGCAAATGGAAACTGTTAATGTCAGTACAGTGAGCTGGTCTCATGGGTTGACTTGTCACCTCTGTCACCCTTCCAGAAGCCTTCATCCAACTTGGCAAGAGGGCATGACCCTTGTATGAGAAAAGCAGACAGCTGAAAAGGCAGGTAAACAGCTCACTAAAGATCTTGATGTTCCGATTATCATGTGAGCTTCCACACAACGGAGAAGGGAAGGAAAAACTTTATCTGAAACTTTAAAACTAACAATTAAATTGATAGGAGTAAGTTGGACTGGACCTGTGGTCCTAAGTATCACATCTGTCACAATCACTGTGTCAGTGACTAGTCTCATCTAATGGAAGGCTGCTTCAGAATTGCTGAAAGATCAAATGACAAATTTGAGAATCTGCTACTCCAGTTAAATTTCTATATCCATCTAGTGAAAACATTTGGGAAGTTTATCAGAAGGGGAATGGAAGAAGGGGGTGAAAGGGAGGTGAACTCCTTAAAATATAATCTATTTTCTGGCTACCATGCTTTCATAAGAGGAGGAAAAAAACACCAAAGCAACTTCATCTTAAATTACAGGCATGCAGACAAACTCTGTCAGCCCCAGAATTTCATCCTATATGTTGACTAATAGACAAACTATTAGAGCTTTAGCATGAAAAATAGGCTAGGCTTCAACTGAAGATTGCCTGTAGTTAATGATGCAGTGGAATGAACATTTTCATTCCAGCTAAACCATTCCTGTTCCTGTAAAAATAAAGAAATCCAATCTTGGATTATGAAAAAGACCTGAAGAACTCTGCATAATTATTGGCTGAAAATAATACCAGGCATTTTAACAAATCTGTATATACAGGATATGTAACCTGTGAAGTCAAACATACATATAATTGCATGCACGTACATGCAGAGTATAAATATCTGAAGTGAGGTCAGGGAGTGGAAGAGAAGTTGGTGACTGTATCTTAGAATTTCACATGTATAAGTGCATTACAGAGTTACTAGATTTTAACATAGCTCCTGTCTCAGGCTACAGAAAATTAAGATGTAATAAAGAAAAACACCAGAAGGAAGTGCAGCAGGCTGTACAGCATCTGCCTGGCAAGGCTGCCTGACATAAGCAGGACTTGCCTGGAGATCTCCCTGTGGTTCAGCCCCTGGCGCCATCAGTTGGGCTTGAAAGCAAAAGCAGTGGAAGGAGGTAATTAAAAGTGACTCTGCACCACTCTGCTGGCGAAAGAGACCACTGTAGCCACCGAAAGAGGGCAAGAAAGGATTCAGGGGTATGTAAGACATGGACTGTGTCTCTCCAGCTTTAGTGATTTCGATTATGGATGCACAGCACTTTACAGCTTTTAACCTTTATGCCTCCGAAGTCAAATATCAACTTTTTGTTTTGATTTCAGCACATAAAATGCAAACTCCAGTTCGGCCAATGTCAACAGCACATTCTCCCTAAGCCACAAGTAAGGTGCAGGGTATAAAAAGCACCACCAGGTAGAAAGCTGGAAAGTGGAATTACACACAAATAGTGACTGCCACCAGAGATTCTGCTGGCTAGACCAGCGATTTTCAAGACTATGAAACTCAGAGAGGGTGCGGGGGAAGGCCACGAGTTCCAAACCATCCTGTTGGCTGCAGCAACAGCTATTAAAAGAAATTAAGAAAAAAGTCAGACCCCAGAAGAAGCAGAAGACAGCATGTTCCAACTCTAACCAGCTGAAGGAAAGTTTATATAAAAACAATCACTTGGTTAGTGACTCATAAGGAAAGAATCCCTAAGCTTTCTTCAGGGAAACCCCAGTAAATAACATGTCTAAAAACACATGAAGATGGTGTTGTCTGTTCCGTTACGATACTCAGTCCACATGATAAAACCTTTGGCAGCAGAACAACCTACAGAGCACAGTTCTCTTTGGGAAACCCAAAAAACAGTAAGCACTGCCACAGCTGCTTGCAAAGGCTGCCTCATATTCCAGTTCTTGTATGACATGTCTAATGCAAACTGGGAAGAAACATGAGAAAAGAACTCTTTTGGTTACATCACTGGAGAGTGCATCTCTGTTGACTACATGCAGTCATACTCTCAGGATATATAAAGCCTGGATTTCAATACATTTTGCATCTTTTATAACTACATGTTATGGATTTAAATATCCTGCTGCACTACACCCAAAGAAACTGAATGAAAAGCTTGCTGCATGCACAGCCTCTCTGGAATATGTTATCAGACACACAGCAGGATATGCAAGAAATAGCATTCTATCCAGAGAAGGAATGGATATAACTTGAAATATAAAACTTTGGCTATAAGTGTTATTTTTCTTTAATTCATTTATTTTATTTTTTTTTTTTGGCTTGTTTTTTCAATCAGCACAAAATTTGGAAGCATATTGTGTATTTTTAAGCGTATCTTCCAGCAAAGAGACTTCAAACTCAGTAAAGTAAGATCATAAAAACAAGAGAAATTACAGTGGTTTCCAAACAAATGACCTGATCTGAACACCGTGACGCGTGAACTTGGACTAAAAAACTCTACTGTTGGAGATTTCAGGTAGGAATATTAACAAAAGCATTCTGTGTCAAGCAGAGCTTATGTTCTGCAGCAAAGCAACTTAGTTTTTGCAGATGTCCAGGAGGACAGAGTCGAAACTTGGTAGCAAATTACTAGCAATTTTACCTTGCTCTCTAATGAGTTTTTAGCTTGTTAAGTGTGAATGTGGACATTTTAATTTGCACTCGAAATCTCCCCTGCCCGAAGTTACTCCTTTTCATACTGAATACAACATGGTTTAGTTTATGCTGCTCCCTGTATTTTCAGCTGCTGTAGATCCATAGCAGACTCCAGAAATTTTCCGGGATATAGCCAGAAACTAGTCACAAAAAAAACTGAAGGTTGGAAGCACTGAAAAGTCATTCCCAAGGGATTGTGGAGTTACCATAGTAAAGCAGTGTTTTTATCAAAATTCTCAGCAACAAAAGCAATAAGCATCACTGATATTTGACCTCTAATTTTCCATTGTTAGTGGGGGTTGAATTTGGAAGGAACAGAGTAGTTATGACAAACTTTCAGGTATTTGCCTATCTGTAAACTCTGGTATATAGCTTAGTGCTCTTCTATATATGATAAAATATATTTTATAAAAAGCTACAAAAGAGCAGCCTATAGGCCACCAGTACTGAAGAAGCAAGAGTTTCTCCAAGAAAAAAAAGCAGCTGCAAGTAAGGTACAAGCAACTGCTTTAAATCAGGAGCATCATTTAGGTCAAGTAAACCATTCCCACACGTGAAATGGAAGACTTCACTAGAAAAAACGTAGGCAGGAATGACCTGGCCTGAAAACCCAGCAACACGCAAAAGAGGAACAGGTAACACTGGGAAGTGCTGCATCCTTTTATCTTTCATGGAATGGCAATGTTCCTGGGCCTTACCAGGGAAAAGATGTGTCTGTGTTGCCCATAGACAATTATCTAAGAACCTGGCCCTCAGGACAGCTGAGCGTCTGCTTCCAAGGACCCACTGTCTATGAAGGTGACAGTGAAGTAGTCCACAGTCAGAAGATCCAGACTTGGAAGTAATAATCACAGATTATTCTAGACACAGACCCCTAGAAATACATGCAATTCCTCAGTGGGATCCTATCAGAAAAGATCTGAATTTTGATGGGAAAATGTTGATACTTGTATACACTAAAGGAAGCCCATTAAGCATACCTCAGAAACAGATGTACATACTCTGTCAAAGGCAAAATCCTCTGAAACAAAAAGAATAAGAACTTCATACACATACTTACATCTTACACAGGTTACAAGGATTCCTGATTTTAAATCACTTGAACAACTGACCCAACAAAACCACTTGAGCAAATTTCCAATCATACTCTAACCTAAGATGCTAAGGACAGGCATTCAAATAACTAATATTAAATTTTAAAGATTAACTGAAGAGAACCTGGTAAATAAGCAGGAGAATTAATTACCACTTGTTCTTAAAAGACTAGCAGAAATAAATCACTGCATACTCAAAAGATGTTGGAATGAGGGATTTTTAAAGACAAAAGATTAAGACATCTTGCCAGTCCTGATCCAGGACTGCCTTCTCAGACTTGAAGAGAGAACTCCCACGAAACAAATCATGTTCCTTGTTTACAGAATTCATTAGTATCAAAATAATCCTAATCCCATGTCATCTGCTAGTCAGAGCAGTGACAGAAAGGTAATTTGTCTCAAGACCCTCTGTTTCCAGAGGTACTCAAGGCTAATGACAAACTTTCAACAAAAAAAAAACAGAGAGGACACTGTTTCATAATTATCCATCAATTTTCTCATGTGTTCTTTAACTGCAAGGAGAACCATGTTTTCACTCGAAGGTTGTAAAATGGGATCCTGGTCCATGACTGCAGCTTCTAGACAAATACTATCTATTCACAGTATTAAAACCAGCTGCTGGAAAGGCATCATGCTGCGGCTTACAAAAGAAACTGTACAAATAAGATGGAACGAAATAAAAGAAATATGACATGGGGCAGAAATCACAGCCTCAATCAGACAATACCAGGACTAGCTCTAGGAAAGGACTTTATTTTAGTGGAACACTAGTCAGACTATAGAAAGCATGGAAAAAAACAACAGACCCCTAAATACAACTCTAAGGACAACACATACACCCACAACAGGTGAAATTCTAAATCTGTAAGTTGATGCCATTGCTTTTACCATTCCCATCTTCCATTCTTTTCATGACCTAGACTGATTGCAATTAAACTGTTTCTGAGCACATGCATTTACTCATCAGGTTAAGACACATGTCCTGCAGAGTAGCAGAAACAAAGAGCACAAGGTCAGTTTAAAAGAGAAAGAATGTAAAGGAAACAGGGTAAGGCCACTTCTTTCTCAACTGCAGGAACAGGGATATTAGGAGCAAGGGTATAAAAACTACTCTTTGTACCTACCAGTGCAAAGAATGGCACTGATCAAAAACATCTATTGCAAGCTCTTCCTAGTAGGAAATGCCAGTTCTCCAAAACTGGCACACTCAATATATTTTGTCATATAATACAACAAACAGGGAATGACAAGGACAAGGAAGATATCAGTCAACCAAAGGCCACAATGGAGCTGGAAAAGAGGTGAGAGAGGAGCTGAGGAGCAAGCACAGAATAGGAACACATGACATCATGGAAGGAGTTACATGAGTCAAGAATGCAGCTCCAGAATGGAGGATTTTACCCACAGAACATGGGGCTTGAGTCTGACTTAGCTTATGGAAAGTAATCATAAAACCACCTCCACAAAAAGCGATAGGTAGGAAAGGATAAAGAAGTCCAGGATGAACTACATATCTGACTAGACATTGCATATATTGGGTTTTGCCCAAAATGGAGTCAGGGAAAACAGCATTCAGTTTCTCCTGATCATCTTTGTTTTCCTTTGTAAATGAGAAAAAAGAAATATCTGGCCATTCACCAACTGCCCTCCACCCTCATGTCCAATGACTACATTTCCTGTTATACTGTAAATGCTATGGAAGGGTGAGTCTGGTGACATTTTTGGCAGGAAAATAATCTTTCAAATTTTTATTTACTTCAAATTACTTCTCAGGAGCAGATTTTTGTGCAATTACTGATTTAAAAGACAAGGAAGATATTTTAGGATTGTCCTAAAGCCTTGTGATACTTGTGAGTTTCCCCCTTGTGTTCAATGTCCTTCCTGGGTGACCACACACTGTTGCACTAAAGGGGCAATCCAATCTTTCTGGCTGCAGCTATTCTGAGACCTGGAGACACAAGGACTCCAGCCTGGAGTCCAAAAGACCTTTGTGACAGAGGTTGGTGCAGCACAGTCCAGAAGCATCTTCCTCTCCACCAGTCAACTCAGTGCTCATTGACCAGGGCTGGCAAAGCATCCTTCAAGGTTTGCCACCTTTATTGCCTTCCCCAAGTCAAATGTCACTATATGCCCAGAATAGGGCTGACACTTATGTTCTATAATATGAAACTTCACCATCAGACTTTTCACGTTTCTTTAGAGCTTCAATGAAATCCTTCATCAGAGTGGAAGTGGGGCAAAAATTAGCTGTGCCATAAAGAATGAAAAATTTAAAAATATTTTCAATATGCAGATGCCTGCCAAAAGCTCAGGAAAGAGCCCCCCTGGATACATTACAGCAGTAAAAAAAAAGTTTGCCTGCTTCTAAATTTCCTGGAGTTTGCTTAATGTCAGCAGTCCCATTTAACAGCAGAAATGTAAAACCCTGTGACAGCTATTGAACCCCCGACCTCTGATAGGCAGTTACCAGCTTCGCGGGGACTGGTTTTGAAATCATTCAGTTGGTTAGCCTGCATCTTGTTACAGTCAGTGCAACTGATGCAATACTATGAATCTCTTTTTCCCCTGTACATTTTTAACTCTCTCCTGCCAGCAATTATTTTACTTGTACAAGAATATAAACCAGGGCTGCTCTGCTTCTTAGGGAACATTTGGGGAAACTAGCTTGCATCTAGTTTAGTCTGAACTAGTAAATGTTTAGGAGAACAAGAAGATAGTTTTTATCTGAAACATGTTTTCATATAATTGAAACAGTGAAGCAGCAAGAAAGGACTGAAAAACAGCCTGCCATTTCCTTTGCTCCCTGTATTTTGGCCTGCTTTTGACCCAGCATGTGTGAGCATGCACACTCACTTGCTCGATCTGCTCTTTTGCGCCGTGACTTCATTGTAAAATTCAATTCATCTGTTCAAAGCAACGACTGAAACACTGTCCATAAAATCATGGCATTTTTCCACTTTTTAAAAAAATAAATAAATTTTAAATAAATTAACACTTCATTTAAAAGTTATTTTTAAACCGAGTTGGCCTGAAGCCAGTTTTAGACAAAACTGAAATGGATTCTTCTTTTCCTAGAATTCAATGCCTTCCTTTCCTAAAATACATTAGTAAAAAAAAAAAAAAAAAAAAAAAAAGAAATTAAAACCAGGGAAGGCACAGTCTACACTTCTTTCTACACCATTTTACACTCTGACATATTCGTAGAGTTTGCTTTTCAGCCTACTACTATGCAACAAACCCAGTTTTTGTTATGAGTCTTCACTTTTCCCAGTTTAGGAAGTTAACTTGAACACAGACTTCAGCAATCCCAGAGCTGAACCACTTTCAGTTTGAATTTGCCCGGGCACTTGCAGGGCATCACCACGGCCGGTAACTGGCTGAGTCAGAGTTTGTCTGGGGAGTGATTGAAGACCCTTCAGAAACATGGTCAAAGTTGAAAAGAATGCATCAGGGCCTTATTACAATGCAAAGAAGGATACATGTGGCTTCTGGCACTATATCTGCATTTACATGTCAATAGCCAAGCATGAAATAGATGAACTGTGAGTGCTGTTGTTATATATGTAGGTAGAACGAGCATCACTAAGTTCCCATTTTCCAGAACTGTCTCAAGAGCCAGGAGGACATCTGGTCTTCTTAATGAAGTAGCTGATCTGGAATCTGGGCTTAGTAAAACTATCCCCCTCAAAGAAAAAATGAGGGGGGGGGGGGGGAGAAAAAGAAAAAAAGAAAAAGAAAAAAAAGACAGACTTGAATCTGAGCAATTAATATGTCACCAAGAAGTATTTTAAGGAATAACAGGCAAACTGACCTGGCAGGGAGAGTATTTTCCTCCTCCTTTCAAAGGGAATCCTATTTTCCCAAGAGAAAATTCAAACTAAATTACACTAACTGAACTTATATTCAGTGTATGTTCACACGCACAGTATTATCTGTGACAAATTCATTGAGATGTGAATATGGGATTTATATACTTCAATTCTACGTGTTTTGTTAGGGTATCAGCAAGTGCAGTAATGCAAAATAATTAAAAGGTAAGAGCTTTGCAGTCACATTATCCACAAAAAAACTAATTTAATCAGTTTTTTATTTTCCAAGTTGAATTTTCTCAAGCCTGAGCTCAACATTAAAGTGTTTGATTCTTCAAATTAAGCAGAAATAATTGGCTACCTCATGGCTTAAGGCTGCAAAGAAAAAAGGTTATTTTTTAGTATTACAAAGTATCACTTCTTTTTCAGTATCTAGGGATTCTGAATCAAAATTTCATGAGGACACAGCATCTATCTCATCTTTTAACCTAACAGCGTTGGACACACCCTGAAGATGGACTTCATGAGGATGTGACAGGTTTTGCTATTGTTTTCAAATAGCAGGCTCTGGAGGGCTGGTCTGGGCAGATTTTTTTTGGTGGTTTTTTTTGCTTTTTTTTTTTTTTTTAATGAGGGTGATGAAGGTGCACAGGGGAGGAAGCAAATTCACAATGGGGATTAAGACAGTCAGAAGCATTCAGTTCCTCTGTCTTCGGTACCTGGACTGAAGGTACAATGCTATGCAATGTTCCATCACCTTTCCTCTGTGCAAGGCTGAGGAGTGGAGTTCAGTATTCATATTAGTAAGATGCGGCTTGCCAGCATGTGCTTGCTGAATGAGATAGGTCTCCATTACCTCATTCTACAGGACCCTTTTACCGATTTTATTCAACAAAGCTTTTGAAGGTATATTTATCTTTAACTACGTGAAAAAAGCTCATGTTAACAATTGTGCAACAATAAAAAGTAAAAATAAAATTATTAGTAGCCCACTGATGATTATAAACCCTCTTTGATTCCCTTCCTCCACATTTTCTTAGGAACTCATTAGTCCAATGTTTATTTTTATTTTTGTAAATCTAAGAATGCAAAACTAAAGGCAGAGGTATAAAAGCAGCCACAATCTGGATGGGTGGGTACAAGATCTTCACATATCTACATATGACATGATCCACAGTATAAATGCCACACTGGGCATTACTAGAAGGAGGGCTACAGCTCTACTAGTAATCAAGTAAACCTGGACCAGGACAGTAAGGAAGGATTATGCAGCTTTGCAGCATAAAGCTGTGTAAGAATATCTGAGAAACCATCATCACCCCCAATCTGTCATTCCTGTCTTCCCCAAATCCCTTCTCAAAAACTTTGTTGTCCCCCTTCAGATTTACCCATTTAATTTTTCAGGCCACCAGGTGCAGAAATCTCAAGATGTTTGTGGGAATTGAGCCCCTGCAGGCAGCTGCAGGTTAATTCTACCTGTCTAACTACTGTGATGTAGCTTCCAGAATCCAGCACGAATAAGCTGTGTGAAAGAGAATGAGGAGACACAGAAGAGGATACAAGAATCCTTACAAGGAACTGTGTCCAAGAGAAAGACCAAGATGTTTTTCTGGAAATTTCTTTTGGAGTCACCTTCTGGATGATAGCCCAGGCAGGAGGGAGAACACTTCTGAACCCACAGCAAGAACTGCCCTTTGCTCAGAGTGAAAGGAGAGCTAACAGCTCCACAAGTCCTCATATCTCACAGGTTTCTTCTGTATTTGCTCATGGGTGTCCTCCCTTATGCTAGCAACTAATTCTATGTCAGATGCTACTGGTCCTGACCTCTGTAGGGTACCACATAAGTCAGGTCTCTGGAGAACAGATCTGGTCCACGCAGCTCCTGAACTGCATGGACCTCCTGAACATGGAGTTCCATGAGCTCCTGAGAAGATTGTTTCTGCCAGCCCCAAGAGCTCTTTGGTGCCTCGTCTATTCCTACTTCCCTTTGACAGAGCGTCTACAGTCTGATCTCTCTCCTACCAAGACCAGAACATCATCCATGGCAGCAGCAAAGTCCTAAGACATTATATTGTAAATAAACATTATAAAGATTATGCTGATGTAAAATTCCTCTCCCCTTGCCATCAATACACCACTTCTCTGAACCTGAGCTGGGCTACTCAGTCCCAGCTACTATGGAGACAATAGAACTCAAAACCCGGTTAAAACCACAAGAACTAAAGGCAGACAAAATTCCTCAACCTTCATAACACATAAAACCCGCCTGGGCCTTTCCCAAATGTTTCAGACTCACAGTGAGATGGTACAGATAATACTTGAGGGATTACTTTCAACATTTGCTGTTAAATGCCTTTTGATGCTCCAGATACGTAAGTACATCTTCTTAAGGGTTAATATACCAAAACAAGAAGGGGGGGGGGGAGAATTAAAA